>APFE031361021.1:126748-160912 GCA_000404065.3 Pinus taeda | reverse complement strand
ATGTGGATGACATTTTGCTAGCAACCAATGATAAGGGTTTGCTACATGAGGTGAAACAATTCCTCTCTAAAAATTTTGATATGTAGGATATGGGTGAAGCATCTTATGTCATTGGCATTAAGATACATAGAGACAGATTTCGAGGCATCTTGGGTCTGTCACAGGAAACCTATATTAATAAAATTTTAGAGAAATTTCGGATGAAAGATTGTTCACCAAGTGTAGCTCCCATTGTGAAGGGTGATAGGTTCAATTTGAACCAATGTCCGAGGAACGACTTGGAAAGGGAACAAATGAAGAATATTCCATATGCTTCTGCTGTCGGAAGCTTAATGTATGCTCAAGTTTGTACAAGACCTGACATTGCATTTGTTGTGGGAATGTTGGGACGATATCAGAGTGATCCAGGTTTAGACCACTGGAGAGCTGCAAAGAAAGTAATGAGGTACCTTCAAGGAACCAAAGACTACATGCTTATGTATAGACGGATGGACAACTTGGAAGTAATTGGCTACTCAGATTCTAACTTTGCTGGATGTGTTGATTCACGCAAATCAACATCAGGTTACATTTTTATGATGGCCGGTGGAGCTGTATCATGGAGGAGTACCAAGCAAACTTTGATTGCCACTTCCACTATGGAAGCCGAGTTCGTCTCCTGTTTTGAGGCTACTTTACATGGTGTATGGATTAAGAGTTTCATTTCTGGGCTTAGAATTATGGATTCTATCTCTAAGCCATTAAGAATATATTGTGATAATTCAGCTGCTTTTTTTATGGCTAAAAACAACAAAAGTGGGAGTCGAAATAAACACATCGACATTAAGTATTTAGCTATAAGGGAACGTGTTAAAGAAAAGAAAGTGGTCATTGAGCACGTCAGCACTGAATTGATGATTGTTGATCCTTTGACTAAGGGCATGCCACCATTTAAATTCAAGGATCATGTAATGAATATGGGACTTGGTTCCATTATGTAGTTTCTCATTGTATGGACAATGTTATTTTAATGAAATTCTTAATTATTGTGATGTTTTTTTCATATTTATGTGCACCTTAATTTGACTTGAGAAAATTCACCTCTGTAGGACCAAGAATAAACATAGGGTTTATTCATTAAGAAATTGTTGCCACATAAATTATAATAAGAATAAATACATAGTAATACATGGAAGATAATACTTGTCATTAGAGGACTTATCGCCATGATTCATGTATCTATTACTTAATACAGAGTATCAATGGGTTTTAAGATGAGACATTAAGATTGGAAGTATAGACCAAGTGGGAGAATGTTAAGCTCCGTCTCCCATAACGGCCGCTGACTATCTAGAATCTGTCTGCTGCCAAATTAGCTCCCTTTGCCGCCAATTTATTATGGAAACCGTCTACCAACTAATTCCATTAATTTAGGAAACTATGTGCAGTTAAATTAATTTCTAGTTAGGAGCTTCTGAAGTGGTCCATTACTCCATCTGGAGTTCTCTACCATGATCTGTGGAACACCTGACACATAGCCAACAGAAGCTTGATGGAAGCTTGGCTATATATTTTTATGTTTGGTCCCCAAGCTTGCATCTCAATTCCCTTCAGTTTTTACACCATCAAGTGAGAGAGCAGAGCTTGGAAGTGCCTTCAGATTTTCGGTATTCTTTTCTTGCTCTTGCGTGAAGATTGTGTTACAGCGTGGATAAAACGGGGTTGCTGCTCCTCATTGTTCTATTCTTGCTACAGCCTACTCGGCATATATTACAATATTCGCCCCCTCAAAATATTTTACAACATTGGCATATCCGATTAGCATTTCAATTAGCATCATATTCCTCTCTAATTCTTTAGCAAATAGTGATATTAGAAAGCGACCTGAAACTCACTGGGCAGTCGTCTGATGTGACCGTATCTGAAAAGAACGCGTGGAGACAACAATCAGCATAAGCGATGTTTACAAGAGGCTCTGTTTTGCGCTTTGGTGAATTGAATTTCTGAAGACTGGATTTACTTTACGGCATTTCATTCTTGGAAGAGCTTTTGGCTCCAACGGTTCTGAATTTCTTAAATCTTCTTGATCAAGTGAACAACGCCTTCAAACTCATTTGCCCAAAATCCAAAATTAACACTGGTATTGACGTCAATGGCAAGAGGTAATGTATCTTGGGCATTAAAGTTTCATTTTTTTATTCTTTAAAGTATTTAAATTCTGCATATAAAGAATCCTTGTTTATTTAACAGTATATATATATTATATATATATTTATATATTTATATTATATATATATAACATTTATCTGTCAAAATTATGTTTAATTATATTAAAAGAATAATAATAAAAAGTCTAAACAAATATTCATATAATTTATTTTATAATTTTATTATTTTATTGTTTAGACTACATATTAACACATCATGACATTAAAATATTTTATTAAATTTAAACTGCAAAACACTAGCTATATAATCTTGTTAATATTTAGATTTCAAAAATACGCGTTATTCTACCGTACTTTTTGTCAAAAATAATTGATGAAAATCTTAAAAGAGAATTAAATGTTATTATGTTCTTATGAATTTCTTATTTTAAGAAACCTTCTTTATATCAAAATTGATTAACGGGAGGTTTTACGATAAATTAAATTGGGAAAATGTTGGTTTAAAAACAAAGCAATTAAATATGGTTCATAAAACAGCGAGAGTTTTGATTCTTAAAATAGGGAGAGTATTTATAGAGTAAAATTTTATAAAATATATAGCATTTACTAAAAATAATTAAATGTATATTTGGATGAGGTGTTAATGGGCAGGGATGTGATTACTTGTGTTCGTGTTTTTTGTTTATATACTATTTGATTATGTATTATAGTTTTATTATATTCAAGTCCCAATTTAAGATTTAATGAGGTTACTTCTTTGATAAGAAGTAAAGGTAAATAATGGGAGAAGTGTGAGCATTTTTTAATCCTATTTGACATCATGTGTATCATGTGTTTGTGGTTATTTTTCTCAAGCGTATAAGAAAAGATGAAATAAACACCTACTTGGTTACTTGGTAATATACAATAAATTGATTGTTAGTTAGAAATTAAGTAAGATCCATAATTCATAAAACAATAAAGACACATAAATACTTTCTGCAAACTAAATAGATAACAATATTGTTTTATGAGCACAACACAATAAAAAAGCAAGAAAGTTCAGTAATAAATAAGTTTTTTTATGGTAACTTCACCTCATTGTGTAACTGGCTACAAGGGGAGTAGCATAGTCACTCTTGAGGGATGGGCCTTTGTCTCCTTCTCTCTCTCAATCCTTCATTCTTCTACACAATACTCTCAACATAGCCTTGCTTTGAATGTCTCTTTGAATTCCTTAGCCTGGCTCTTCTTTTATAGACCCTAGTGGATGACTCTATGGGAGGCAATGAATTTATAAGGTAAATGGGGTGGTTTGGGATTTACCAATCTAGGACTTAGATCCACATTAGATGGAGGATAAGTTTTAGGGATAAGAGACAAGACCTCAAGAGTAGGAATTCGAGATCTTGATCTAACAGTAAATAGTTAAAACCACTTTGGAAGCTTCTAGAAAGAGAAGATTTGAAATTATTTTTTTTATTTTTACCGAATTCTAGAGGCCATCACACTTGCAGTTAGGAAACATGTGTTGGTCAGTGTAGTTTCTTTGTGTACAATTTGCAATAGTGTAGGCTGCATAAAGGGAAAGTGTGATGGGGGGGAAATTAGGTTTTTAAGCTATTCAACCCAGAATTCTTGGACTATTTTGGAGAGAGAGTGCTCTTGCCTTTATAGGGGATGAATGCAAAGTGTCAATGGATGTTGATTGATCCGGTTTTCAGGACATTTGATTAGATGTGCAAAAATGACCTGTAACAGATTGCCCCCTAAAGTACAAAGTTAAAATCAGTGGATGAAGACTGAAGTGCCTTACCATGTGACAAGTCTAGATCAAGAATAGATTGGTTGAGATCATCATCTATTGTAATACATAATCATCATGATATCATTGTTTAAGTAGCCATACCCATACTCGGCATATAAGCCAATTTACATCTACAATAATGAAATTCACGTCCACTAATGATAAATGGCAAGCCCATGCTTGGATGACTTTCAGAATGGTCATAGCGATCATAATTTGTGATATTGTATGAATCTTGAAATCGCATCCCAAATGGATGAAACTAGATCTGGGGTCTTCTTCTTCGTCACTCAATAGTATGAATCTAACCATGTGAATAAATGTGTTAGAGCCAAACATGGTAGATACCATCTGATTACTGGCCAATAATGTAAATTGTTAACAAATGCGAGAGGAACCACCAATAATGATAATCTCTCTCAAGGTACTACAATACATTCTATGTGGTGTGAATAAAAGACTTGAAGTCGAACATCACATAGAATCTTTCGGTCAGAGGCCAATGATGAGAACATGTCACGGAAAGAGAGGAAACTTTCCATTGAGGTAAGTAAACTCCAAGGCACTGAAGCGAATTTCTAAGTCAACTTCCTAGATATTGTGTTGATGTCGACAGGAAGCGACCCGTCGCGAGAGGGCCTTGATGTATCCCCCATTAATGAAAAAATGGGTATCAAGATTTGAGACAAAATGTGATGATGCAGAGTTGGTTAAGAGTGTCAAGCATGAAGTAAGGCTTAAGGGTATTGTAGGAGATGTTAATTGAAGGTGGACTTTCTCTTGAACATATCGCTGACACTAACATGGAGTTTGCAAAATTGAATCAAAGACCCATCATGAAGGCTTTCAATGAGGTGTGATCAACCAAGAGGCAAGAGGATTCCCCAACCCAATGTAGTCATGGAAATGAAGTGAAAGAGTGCCATGTTCAAGAGTGACTTACTGCCATTAATAGGTATTATGCCTTATTTTCCCAATTTCCCAACCATTTCTAGCTAGTACCTCTTTATTTTTTACAAGCTTGAGGAGGATAACATATGCTTGATCTATAAATTCATCCTTCATATGAGTCCTTCTGATTATTTTTAGTGAACCCTGAGAAGGAGTGGTTTGGTCTCCCCATGCTTGATGAGTCTAATGTTGTTTAATAGTTTTACGATTCCCACATAGGCATAACTCGACTTCTTTTTCGTGTTTAGAGAGTTTTAAAAAGAGGCAAAAATGAAAACCCCAAGAGGTTTCTTTTCATAAATTTGTCCCTTGGGCTAGAAAATGCGTAAAGTAATACCCAAGAGAACCTTTTAGCCATGTTCGACTAAAGTATTCATTTTTCGTAAATAGTCTATCGAGTCCAGAAAAGGGTTAAACTTACACTGGGCAGACAATTTTTTATTTACTTTAACAAGTCTGAAAATACAAGTGCTCGGAAATCTTTTCATGTTTTAGGAGTCTGAAAAAGAGCTTAAATAGGATTCTTCCTTGAGTAACGAGTGGTATAAAGGGTAGCAATTAGTTCGGGTCATGGTGGAACTGCTCAAAACATGTAGAAGTTAAGGGGCATGCTAATAAGACCACACACCGCAGTAGTTCCCCAAAAAAGGATAAAAGAATAAGTAAAATTGTATGATCGTCCAAACAGATGGTGACGATGGAATGAGGAAACCAAGGCTCATCTAGAAAAAATATGTAATAAAAAATGGCAGTCATGAGAAGTAAAGTATGGGATAGGTTTCATTTTTATACAAGCTTGAAGCAAAGAAAAACCATGCTTGAGAATACTTGAAGATTGTTTCATTTTTACACAATCTTGAAACATGTAGAAACTATGCTTGGAATATGTTTATTTCCTCTAGCATAAGGGTAGAGGCATGCCCCCCCAGCTTCGTTTCATCCAACAACTCTTCTCATGGACCCTGAATAGATTTCTAGTTACTAATAGAAATATGTTCATTGGGAAGGAAGGAAGGGGATTATGAGCAGATGAAATGAAGCTAATATATCTAAGATCGAAATCGAAATCATAGTCAAAGAGTCAAATCAATGGGAGAGGATTTGTTTCACTTTTAACAGCTTGACAGAAAATAACTATGCTTGAGGGGTAGCTTGTTTTATTTTTTAATGATATTGACACAAGAAAAGGAACTACGCTCAGAGTTTATTTACCTTGATCATGGCCCCTAAGAGGCTATGGCTTCTAAGAGATTCTCATCAAATGGGAGAACAATTCTCTAGTAGGAAGACATATCAAGGGATCCAATGGAAAGATCATGCTTCAATGTCCCTATTAAATGGTTCACCAAATCACCTACTGGATCTAGGTCAAAAGAAGTTGAGCAAATAGTGAAAGGATCTTCTTCAACAATATGTACCGGCACGAGACAGCTTTCCACATAATTAACATGTGGAGGAGGAGATGCCACTTGCATATTTGGAACATTTAAGGAAGTTGGATGATTGGAAATCAAATTAGGACCAACGAATGAAAGTTGGTTGATAGTCACAATTTTTCCATCATCCGGGGAACATGTCACTCGAAAGAGTCTGGACTGTTGAAAATGCAACAAGAAAAGTCTCAATTTGATTTTTTTTCTTAATTAAATTGAGGAAATTCAAAATTCCATATTAGTAGACAACTTGGAGGAGTTAACTAAGGTGACATGGCACTTGTCACTTAGCTAAGAACACTCAATTCAAGTTAATGAGTTGAGGTTCAATTTACTTGTGTTAATTCCTAAAAAATAGGATTCTAACTCAGATAATTCGAGTTAGGGGCATGAAGTTCAGTTGTGTGTAATGGGTTCCTAAAGTTTAGGATCCTAGATTGAGTTATGGTCGGTTAAACTAGTTCTAACTGTTGGAGGAACTAGTGGAAGGTCCAGTTGTGGAAGTGGAACTTCAACCACACTGAGTGATCATCTAGATAACTAATCAACCCGCATAAATTAACTCATGGATGCAAAGAATTAGAGTTACCCAGTTGAGATTAGAGTTCAAGGGCAATGTACTATTAGTTGTAAACTATTCCAAGTTATATAGGCGGTGCATGCAATCAAAGAATTGATCTAAAGGAATTTCACAATCCAAATAAGGGAATTTCCTAATTAATAGGGGCCCAATTCCCAAGGGAACAACACAAGGAATTAGGAACTTGGAGGGCTTAAAAATTGGCTAAGTATTGGTTAGGTTCAGTCAGTCAGGAAGAGGATAGAATATATAAGTGTAGGTTGTGATCAAGCTTGAGCAAGCATATTGTATTCATCCAGATTCTTTGATTAATGCAATATAGATAGTAAGGGGTTTTGAGTAATTGCTTTTCCCTAGATAAATCTTTGTGCATGTGTGAAGTTTCCTTTTGCATGTTTATGATTCTTAGTCTAGATGGTAAATTAACTTCTGCGAATCAATGGAGTAGCTTCAGGTCTTGTGATTTAGTAAATTTTTTGAGCAATTTTTAATATGCATATTAATTTCTACATGGTATCAAAGTTGGAATCACTATAGAGAAGAGATTTCAAAGTTGTTATTGTAGGAAATTTAAATTTGAAGATCAGTGTTGCAGGTTTTCTTCAAGACTAAGAAGATAGATTTCAATGGACTTGGGCTTGAGTATACCTTGGAAGACACCTCAAACTTTGTTGCATGGAAGGATCGAATGGAGCCAGTATTAGATGATAATGGGCTGCTAGAATAAATCAAGATAGATGTATCAAAACTCAAGCATCTGATGCCCAGAATGTTGCTTAGTGGAAGAAGGATGTGACCAAAGTGAGGATAATCATATTGGAGGGATTTTAGGATCATATTATCTCAAATGTCCACAGAAAAGAGACTCCATTCGCAATGTGGAAAGAATTGCAAGAATTGTTCAAGAACAATAATGACCACAGGAATTTGGCACTCAATGACAAGCTTCGAAGTATGAAGATGCAAAAGAATGACACAATTCTGTAGTACCTGAGCAAGTTTACATAGTGTCGTGATGAACTTTGTGGGGTCGGTGTTAATGTCCCTAAAGAAGACATGGTAGCTCTAGCCCTTTTGGGCCTTCCCAAGAGTTGTCATAGCTATCAAGATTTGGTAAATGGTATAGAGAAACTACCGAGTTGCGAGCGATTGTGGTCCAATCTAGTGCAAGAAGAAATAAGTTGGAATACCAAAGATGGGACCTCTTCCAAAGAAAAGGAAGATAACTTTTCATTAGTCAACAAGGGAAAGAAGTTCAAGGGGAAGAAGTCCCAAGGTGAGTCTCATTCTAGCCAAGAGGGAAAGCAGAAAGACTTGTCCAAAATCAAGTGCTTTAACTATCATGAATTCGAGCATTATCCCACGAAGTGTCCACAGAAGAAGGAAAGCAAGAAGGAGCCTGTAGTAGCAGCAACAAGTCAAGATTTTGCTTCACAGTTCAAGCTTGATTTTACTCTCATTGCATGCATGGCCAACACAGTGATGGGAAGTGTGTGGTATCTCGACAGTGGTTCCTCATTCCATATGATGAGGAATAGATATTTTTTCAGTAACTTGGAGGATAAATATATCCATATGAACGCAGAGTTTGGATATGATGGAAGGTACAGTGCAATCAGGACTGGTACAGTCACCTTTTAGATGGAGTTGGGCTCCCCTCTTAGACTTAAGGATGTGATGTTTGTTACAGTTCTAAAGAAGAATCTTGTCTCCATTGCAATGTTGGAAGATCATGCCTATGATGTGATATTCAGCAAAGGGAAGGATTTCCTGAGACATATCGCCATGGGACAGGTGAAGCAGATCAGTGTTCGAGTTAAGAACCTGTAAGCACTTGAGGTATAAGATGCATGCAAAGCCTTGAGGAGCAAGGTAGAGGCTAGAGATTTGGTGGTAGAGAGGGAGCATTTTATCTCAACATGCAGCCTTAGAAGAAGCCTCAGGTTGTTGTGGAGCAGCCACAAATGGAGAAGCAGATAGGAGGAAGAGTGGAGACATCCACTCAAGCAAATACCTCTGGCAGGGGGAGAGTTCAATCCAAGTGGGCAAATGGAGCACATGCAGCCATACCTCCAGGTGTGAGGTGAGGCAATGTGAATCCCTAGTCTAAGAGTTGTCGAAATTGGGCAGGGGCCATAGAGGTGTTCTCCTCACGGATCATTACCTAGCTACGGGGGCCTATAGTATTCAGTAGAAAGAGGATCAATGTTAGTCAGATACTGAGGAGTGAAAAGGAGTGTTGACAACGAAGTAGGAGGCTCATTAGCAAAGTCAACATCATCACAATTTTCCCAATAGATTGTTGTGGACATAGTTGATTAAGTTTTTTTTTATGCTTCTTAGTTGCAGATGTTGTAGTTGCAGCAACAATAGTGAGCGGTGTTGCATGTGATACATTCCACAGGAGTAGGTTGATAAGAGTAGTTGATAATCCCTTTCTTTCTGAGAGCGAGTGTTGAAAATGTAGCAAGAAAAGTCTCAATTTTATTTTTGCCTTAATTAAATTGAGGAAATTTGAAATTCCATATCAGCAGATAACTTGGAGGAGTTAACCGAGGTGACATCATACTTGTCACTTAGTTAAGAACATTCAATTCAAGTTAATGAGTTAGTTTTAGTTTACTTGTGTTGATTCCTAAAAAGTAGGAGTCTAGCTTCGTTAATTCAAATTAGGGGCATGAAGTTTAGTTATGTGCAATGGATTCCTAAATTTTAGGAGCCTAGATTGAGTTATGGTCAGTTAAACTAGTTCTAACTGTTGGAGGAACTAGTGGAAGGTCAAGTTGTGGAAGTGGAACTTCAACCACACTATGTGATTATCTAGATACCTAATAAATCAACCTAAATTAACTCATGCACGCAAAGAATTCGAGCTACCTAGTTGAGATTGGAGTTTAAGGGAAATGTACTATCAGTTGTAAATTATTCCAAGTTATATAGGTGGTGCATGTAGTCAGAGAGTTGACCTAAAGAAATTGCGCAATCTAGATGAGGGAATTTCATAATTAATAGGGGCCTTATTCCCAAGGGAATGGCGTAGGAAATTATGAGCTTGGAGGGATTGAAAATTGGCTAAGTATTGGCCAAGTTCAATCAGTCAAGTAGAGGATAGAAGATATAGGTGCAAGTTGTGCTCAAGCTTAAGCAAGCATATTGTATTCATCCACATTATTTGATTAATGAAATGCAGATAGTAAGGGGTTTTAATAGATTGATTTCCCCTAGAGAAATATTTGTGCATGTATGATGTTTCCTCTTTCATGTCTACGATTCTTATTCTATATGGTGAATTAATTTTCGCAGATCAATAGAGTAGCTTCAAGTCTTGTGATTTAGTAAATTTCATGAGCAGTTTTAAATCTACACATTAATTTCTACATGGACAAAACAACGTTCATAGCATAAACATAGTCTTGCCCTAGGAGCAAATTGAAATCCAAGGGGTCCATGACTACCATAACATCAATCATACAATTTTTCCTTCTAAGGTAATAGGAAACCGAGGAAGGATCCCTAAAGGTTGATTGGTTCTTCTGTTAAAAGCTAATAGAATCAGAGCAGCAGAAACAAGTTGAGGAGAACCTAAAGCTTGCCAAGCAGTGGAGGATAGAATGTTAACAGAAGCACCCTCATCTACAACAGTGTGATATATATCATTATCACAAGACTTCACCTTGATTTGGAAGGGCATGTAAGAAGGGAGACGATGTTCTTTCAATTGATTCCAATCAAAGTCAATGACCTCATTACTTGGAGGGGGTTCCATGACAATAGGAGAAATTCCCCCTTGTTTGGTAGAATCAGAATGAATGAGAAGAACCTAAGTAGTAAGATCTCCACTATCTATGGGAAAAGTGTGATTGACTGAAGGTGGAATCGATTCAACCATTTTATCAACCAATGGTTGGTTGGGAATAGACTCATGGGATTCACATTCAAAGAGAGTGGGATTGAATGAAGATGGATTCGAGTCAATTACTTCATCAACTAGTGGAGGATTTGGGGAAATCTTTTGGTAACCAGCTGGAAGTTGTTGTTGAGAAGCAGTAAGGGTTTCCAATAGTTTGTAGGCTTTGTCCAAACAAGGGAAAAGGTGAATTGGATGATTCCTTTCACATAACTTAAAGGGAAACTTAACTTTACCCTACTTTTTGTGGATCTTATTAGCACTAGCCGATGGTTGGTCACGAACATGACCTCCAGAGGTTGTTGGCACAGGATTATATGAACCTACAGGCCACACTTCTAATACTTGAGGAATATCAGGACAATCTCTAAGGAAGCGGTCACCCTTATAAAAGCATGCAAGGGGATTTGACTTTATAGGGATTTGAAGGACTAGCTACATCAACAACAAAGGATTACCAATCCACTTTGAACTTCAATATACTGTTGTCGATACATGAAGGAAATATCCCTGAATGTTGTGTTTGGTGTATCATAGTTAACAAGGAAGTAGACTTGTTTACCTATGGTAGGATTGCAACCTAGTGGGGACTTCCAAAATATACCCAGAGGTACATGGAAGCACAGTATGTAGTAGCGTTGTCTAATGCATCATGTATGATGGCAAGCATCCCTATATATTCCTCATACATGGAGCACAATTCTGATATACTGGAGGGTATGTGGAAGAACGATCCTATATACTCGAATGTAGGTGGAATACCAACCACCTCTAGAATGTAACGCAAAAAAATAATGAAAACTCTTACGTTTAATGATGTCAGCACGCATCTTCTAGCCTAGACCATTATGTGTGTCTTTAATGTTCCAAATGCTCCTTAATTTAATTAAATAAATTTTAAAGTTATTCTTGATTAAAGTTTCAGTTTCAAGGCTCGTGAAACGAATTCACCTGAACTCCTATAATGCAATTAGCATGATTAAAAGAAATATTTTTCATCCAATGAAGATATATCTAAGGGAAGGAAGGAGTTTCAAACAATGATGCAACAAACAAGAACTTCTTAATTAAGATCTTCAAATGTACCATTCCAATTCAATTAAAATCCCTAATGAATGAAGAAACTGAAATTTTCTCTTTTTCTTTTTCTTTTTCATTGCAAAGAAAAATGAAATGACAAGATTATTAAATCGGAAACATTCACATAGATCAATACTTTAACATTTAATTCCTTTAACAAATCAATAATCAAGTCAAGTGACTAAAAACCCTAATTGACAAGAAGAAGCAAATTCTTATCAAAAGGGAAAACACACTCAAATCTAAACAAACTATTGGCTTCACAGAGACATTGAGTAGTTCAGAGACTCAGCAAAGTCACTACATCATAATAGAACTCAAGGCAAGGCATAAATATGTAATTTTTTTGCACTCTACAGGAATCAGTGCAATTAGTATATGGGCTAAGTGCGATGGGTCACACTTAATACACAACAAAGCTACAATGGTTCGAATATAAGTGTGAATCAACGCACTTACAGAAAGAGACAAGTGCATTGGGTCACTCTGTCTTAGAACATAAAGTGTGATGGGAGCTAATTTTGTTCAAATGACGAAACATAAACCCTACCAAACTCAGAATTATACTTTCCTAAGATTGATTACTATTTGAACAAGTAAAACTGAATCACTTTCAAAGGTCTAAAAATATTAAACAAAGGAAACCACTAAAGAAACATCACTTCCACAGTATGGTCGCCAAGTTGTTTGATGGAAAATTCTCTTTTGCGGACAGAAGTGAACTCCCTAGATCTAGTGGCTTGATCTAGAAACAATGGAGACAAAAGCACTTATGTTTTCCTTACATAAATTAGAACCTAGAGGAAATACCCACCTAGAATCCAACGCAAGTTCTCCTCTTCTTCTTACTTGTATGCTTCAGCTCCAAAGATAAATACTATAATTAGAACCTACAAAACAACTAAAACAAGCAAGAGAACTACAACGTACAAATATCATATACTAACATCTCTAAACAATGAGTCGAGAAGGAATTGTAATACATATGCATTAATGAGACATGAGTATAAGAAAACAAAGCATATTTTTTATTAATGAAAGTAGGAGAAATTACAACCCTTTGCAAATCTTGACCTTGTATATGTCTTCCAACTAACTTGTCCTTCCTTTTCCAAAATACAAGCCTTCAATCACAACTCAAGTGCATGGATAGATAATGGATCCTTCGGCACAAAGCAACAACATGAAGGCATAACTAAGAGTCTCCAAAATCCAACCTAGACTTTATGAGAGGTAGTGAATTTATATGGTAAATGGGGTGGTTTTGGATTTACCAATCTAGGACTTAGATCCATATTAGAGGGAGGATAAGATCTAGGGATAAGAGATAAGACCTCAAGAGTAGGATTTTGGGATATGTATCTAACAATAAATAGTTATAACCACTAGCAAAGCTTCTGGAAAGAGAATATTTGAAATTATTTTTTATTTTTAACGAAATCTAGAGGCCATCACACTTGCAGTGAAGGAAACATGTGTTGGTTAGTGAAGTTTCTTTGTGTACAACTTGCAACAACGTTGGTTGCATAAGGGGAAATTGTGATGGGTCCAAAAATTAGGTTTTAAATTTGTTTAATGCATAATTCTTAGAGTTTTTGGGAGAGAGGGTGCTCTTGGCTTTGTAGGGGATGAATGAAAAGTGTCAATAGATGTTGATTGATTCATTTTTCAAGTCATTTAATTCGATGTGACAAAATGACCTGTAACAAAGAGTACCACAAATGAAGGTTCTCTATCATAATAATACTTGAAAAAAGTAGACGTGAAAGTGGTATAAAAAAATGCACGCACCTGTATGGGTGGATGCTAAAAATAGATCACGAATGAAAGTCACTAAATCTTGGAACAAAAGATGCATGGTGAAGAGTTTATTGCAAGGAATCTAGAAATGTTGACCATGTTGGATTTGGATCTACGATTTGCTCAAATGGGATAGTCAAAATTTGGGTTAGCTGACTATAAAGGGCTTGACTAATCTTTTACTATCCATTTTTACCATTTGACTTTAGTGATTTGATGATAATTTTGAGAATTTGCGGGAGCTTCTACAACTAGATTTGGGTCACACTTCTTACAGGTTAGCCTTGAATTTGACATTTTCATTTTTATCTTGGTAGTTCTTTAGGTTTAGGGGGATTTGGTCTTTGAAAAGCTCAAAAATACTAAATTTTTCATGACCACTCACTGCTTAGGTAATCCATAATTACTTGCATGGTACCACATCCATGAGCCCATAAAAATTTGTGTGGTATGCGCTTGGTTGTGTGATATGGTTGCGTAGTTAAATTAAAAATAGGTGCATGCCACCGTGTTGCACCTGTGAGTTGAAGAAGAAGTGGTGTGCACCTATATATCAGATAGTCACACAGAAAAATAAAGGTTAGTTGCATGACTGGTCAAATATTTACCATGTGGTGGTGCACAAGAACAGACTCGAGAGCCACACAACACGTGAGCTTTTGAGAAAACTCACGTGGTTGGGGCATTTGATTTTTCTTATAGCTTTGAATTTTTTGGGTTATGGACTAATGAGAATTTTTTTTGTTGCAGACGTCCATCATGGTTATTTGGTTATGAGAGTGGTCCTGGGATGATGAGAGAAACGTCATCCTAGTTGAGGGTCCAGGGTGGCATCTGACATAGTTTAGCGTGGATGGGGTTGCTCAAGTTCTTTGATTACATACTTCTAATAGTGTCTCTTGTGCTTCCAAAGAAGATAGTGGATTAATGGGACCTAGATGCATCAATATTATGGATTGGGAGATAGGTCATAGAGCTTACTAGTGTCAACATTTATTTCCTGACATGGCTCTCTATTATAGGGGTTGTTACAAACTTGAGGTTCATTCTGCAATGGACCTTGGGGGAGATAGCTACAGATTTTTGTGAGGACCATCCTAATGCAATTCATGAGGGGGAGGTCCACATAGAGGCCTTTCGAGGGCTTACAATACGAGCAACAATGGAAATGGTTGTTCGTATCTATGGTTCGACATCATCTCATCGGATTAGCAATGGATAGTTGATCGTGCTCCAAACTGTGTATAGTGCTTTCCACCATAGCTGGGTGAACATCATGCTTCAGAGAATCTAGAGCGAGCTCGGGGAGTTAAGGGTCGGGCATCAATCCGAGAGTTGTTTCAAGCTAATATTATGCTCATTCTTCATGGAGCATATTCCATCAATTCATCCAATTGTGGTATTATCATATTTGGGACCACAACCCCAGGTTATGACAATGGGAAGAATTGATGCCAAGGGTGGGGGAATGATTGGTCAGGTGGATCTATGAAGCCTGATTCATGGAGGTTTGGTGGACACGAATAGGATTGATTAACTATTATCTATATGCTGGTACAGATTTCTAGTTTGATCCAGAGATGATATTCATTCTAGAGATACCATAGGAAGAGCATGGTATACATCTCTATCCTTACCCTCATTCATTTTATGCATTATATTTTTGTTACACACATTTATGTGCATGATTATGGACTAAATCTTTGTTGAAATTCATTTGGAACTAGAATTTCGGATCATTATAATTACCTGTGAATATTTTTAGTGTTTTTCTTAGTTTTCCTTCAAATATTCATCAAGAAATTACCATTCAAATATAAGAGACAAGAGGCAAGAGAGACAAGATATTAGGCCATAGGCTAAGGGAAAAACACACAAGGGGAAAACTCGTCAAACCTTTGCTTATAGCTTCTCCATTAACAAGAGAAATCCAAGTCACATCTAACTAAATAGAAGATCCAATTTCCAAGTCAACCTCTAAACAGATGTCCACATGGGTTTACCATATGTTTGTCCATAAGTTTTTCCTCTCAAGGAGCTTGTATAATCACATAAAAATGTTGTCATAAATAACTTGGATACTTCATATGTATGGAACGTTGGAAATAGCAAGTATATATGCATTATAATTTTACTAATGTACCACAAAAATCTTGCTCAAGTGCCTCAAGAATATTAGATATATGTGCTTCAAAAACTCGGATATATGTGCCTTAGAAGCTCACTCATGTGCCTTAGGAATCTCGCCTTATCATAGTAGTATATGCCTCTAAAACTCGCATATCGCATAATTATGGTAGTTTGTATATCACAGAAGTGCAGTGCCACAGAGGGTTCACATAATTGCAAAGATATAGCCATAGGAAACTCATACTTCACATAGAAGTATTGCCACAGATTGTACTCCTAATTCGCATACCACAAACCTGAATTTATTTCCACATATGAAGTCTAAATTGGTTACCAATTGTTGGAGGATAGGTGCCAATATATGCATCTGAAAGGATATGTCTTTTGGGTAGGCCGACTTTTCTTTTTGGAGGGTCGAATTGAAAACTTGGAAGGACAAATAACACTTACAAAAATTTAAATTTTCTTCTTTCACAAGGGTCACGAAGAACATGCCCTTTAACATTTTATTTTGACCAAAACAAATCATGAAGAACATGCTTGATAATAAATAATAATAATGTTTTTTCGTTTTTTTACATTAAATACATATTGATACAAGTACGATAATTATGAAGATCGAACCTAGTTACAATTTCTACATTCCCTCTTAACTAGGGAGGTATTTGTCAAGATATTCTCAAGTTGATAACTTCTATAAGAAAGGATATGGATTGATAAGATTCAATGATGATAACATCATCATAACCAATATTTTCAAACTACCAAGGCCTTGACAAGTATGCTATATCTCTCCACAAGATCAGAGCACAATTTTGAGATTCATTAATTTGGACACCAATGCCTCTCAAGGCACATACCCTACCTAGATGTTATGAAGGTATGACATCACAGGACCATTTCCTAGTCCCAAGGGAAAGTTCATCCTCTGGACCATTCTTTACCAATTCCATGTACTTGACACTTATGGTTGTTAGTCATGGTCATAATACATGACTCAAGAATGTACATCCTTGATGCTTATCCAATCCACCGTTCTTCGTACCCATGTTCATGCATTAGACTTACGTTGGTTAGTCCTGGCCATAGTACACGACACATGGAGGATACTATGTCATTCCTCACTCCCTCTCAACTAGGGAAGAGATCCTCACTCCCTCTCAACTAGGGAGATAAATACATTCCCAAGCTTGTTTCAGCAATACTCATACTTCCCTTACATCAGCTACCTATTCATCTATGGAGAACTTGTTTATATCTTCTTTGCTCCTATCTGCACCATACTCTTGAATCATCGAGCACTTTCATCTTCTATGAAAAGCCAGGTTCTTGAAAATATTTATATAAAATCACAATTGAATCCAACACATCATCAATTAGTTCATCAAACATTTTAAACAGTCAAACTTCTTCACAACTAATTGTACCAACAACCACATACTTTTCCTCTCTAATGCAATAGATTTTTGCTTCATACTCTTTCAGAATACCATACTAGATCCGAACCATTAGTATTATATATATTCATTCTTATCATTTCCAATCCAAATGATGTATCCTCAAGTCCCAAGTTGTAGTGTAAGATCCTACGTGTCAACTTTTGCTTCCAGGTCCCTCTAAAGTCAATATTTCTTCTTTGGCTCATGAATCCTTGTTTCCAAAGTAAGAGTTCTTCTTTAATCATGAGGCTTCTTCAAAATATGAGGTAACTCTGCTAACTAAGGCAATCGACTTAACATGATCTTCTGCTTCTTACTCGAAGAATATTCTTGCTTCCATGCCTGTCATTTAATTTTGACTTCTCTAATGCATACTTCAAAGTTCTCTCTTCTTACTGCATTCACGTTCTCCATGATTCGGGAAAGTCCTTGTGCTTTGCTACGTTCTTCCAAATCTGCTATAATTTCTTATCATTGACAAAATTTATTAGGAAAAGGCTATGGAAGAACAAATATAATTAAACAAGATATAAAATAATATCCAAAGATAAATACAAGAATAATAATAGTAATCAAGGAAAGGAGATGTAGAGTGATTGTCTTTTCATAACACTCCCTCTTAATCGTTTTCCTTTTGTAATTTTCACCATCCTTATCCTCACATCAGCAAGATGTCATATCTATCATTTCCAAAATCTAAGGCTTCTTTTTGTCAACGGAAAATGATCGGTCTTAGGATATGTCCCTAAGTTTTTATAATTCAACTCTTTTCTAATGTTAACAAACCCTATATGCTTCAATATCCAAAGTCTTCTAGAACTGCCATACTTCAAGGATGCAAATTCTCTTTGGAAACTTTACACGTCTTCCATATATATGGTACCAAATCACAACCGCTTCAAGATGCTTGCAATGCTTTTTTCAGATTTTAAATTGAAATATTATACCTCGAATGTATGCTTCTACAATCAAATTAGACTTTTGATTTGGCTTCACATTGAATATGTATCTTAGACTAGATAAGGATCATGCTCAGAACTTTATGAGATGTCTTCTTTCATAAATGAGCTTCATATTTTTCTTCATATTTATCTTCATATTTATCTTCACCAAAACTTGTAACATTATAGGTTGGGATCACTTCAATTCGAATACCACAACTATCGGATGTTATGTTCCACACAGAGAACTCGGATGTCTTACGTCATGGAGACTTCGTAAATTCTCGATTTACCATCTTCATTTATCTGAAGTGGAATTCTTGTTATTCTCCACAGTTCAGATTTTAAACACAAGTACTCTTCCTCATGTTTGTCCACAAGAATTTTTTAACTACAAGAGGTCATATGTCATTTAAATGAGGTGTCTGATAAATTCGCATATCCATAGAATAAATATAACCACAAGAGCTTGCATAATCATAAAAATTGTAGTGCCATGTATGGTTTCGATGCCTCGGATATATCATGTCACAGATAGCTCGAATACCTCAGATAGGTAGTGCCATAGTTATGTTGGATGTCACAGAATTATAATACCATTGAGAAATTTGGATACCACAGGAGGACATCGAGACTAGGACTGTACTTCGGCCTTTGTTTCTTGCTTCAGTGAGGGGATACAAATGTCTTTTCATCCTACTGTACTTCGGCCTTCTTATCTTGCTGGGGTACTTCGTAGATTTTGGAGATGGATAATTCATACGTTACAATAACTGTTCTTCTATACAGTCATCTTTATATAGAACCTTACTTCATAAAAAAGGAACTTAAGTAAGGAACAATATTATATTCCTTTTATGGTTTTTTTTGCAGACTTAGATATATTTGTAGTTTTCGCAAAGAATAATATTTAGATTTGTAGATTTCACAAAACTTCATACCATAGAGTTGTAGTTCCGGCCTTTCACAAAGGTTCAAACTTCAAGCATCTACTCGGACCATAAAAATATTCAGATCTTTTCACCAAATTTGATACCATGTTGAAATTTGTTTGGAACTAGAAATTTGGATCATGATAATTATTTGTGAAGATGTTTAGTGTTTTTCTTAGTTTTTTTTTGTTAATATTCATCAAGAAATTATCCTTAAAATATAAGAGAAAAGAGACACAAGAGATTAGGCCAGAAGCGAAGAAAAAACCCACAACTAGAAAACCTATCAATCCTTTCTTTATAGCTTCTTCATCAACAAGAGAAATCCAAGTCACATTTAATTGACAAGAAGATCCAATTGTCAAGTCAGCCCTCCAAACAAATGTCCACATGAAGCCTGCCATATGTGTGTCCATAATTTATGTCTCTCAGGGAGTTTGTATAATCACAGAAGAATGTTTCCATAAATAACTTGGATACTTCAGAAGTATGGCTCCTCAGAAAGTTTGGGTATATGTGCCTTATATTCTTGCTCGTGTGCCACAGAAATATTACTCAGGTGCCTCAATAATCTTGAATATATGTGCTTCAGAAACTCTCGATATATTTTCCTCAGAAGCTCACTAATATACCTCGTGAATCTCGCATTATCATAGTAGGAGTATGTGTAATGTTCCAAATCAGAAATTTTTGGAACAAGCTCTTCACATAAAATTTATCATACATTTAACAGAAGATTTCCATGTAAAAATAAGCAAATAAAGTACTGCAATCACAGAATACAATGAAGAATAAATTCTCAACTTTATTATATTAGAAGAATTGGGGTTTACATGCAACTACAACCCATAGAGATGAGATAAATGGCTTCACACAGATCTACAATAATGTCGCAATCGGCCTCAAAAACCAACTGAAAAATCAATACACTGCAACTTGTGAACCCTGAATGGATTCAACAAGGGAAGAGATGAGTTCTCACCCACTTTCACTGAATCACCAGAGGGTTTTTGTCCTGGGGCTACTGCTGGAGTAGAGAATAGAGTTTTCAACCTCACATACAAGAAATAATATCAAAACCAAGATGTCCTCTAATGGTTTCCTCCTCTTCTTTTATAGATCTAATGGACCCCTCTAGAATCTTCAATTTTATTATTATTTTAATCATGGAGCACTTTTCCCACATTTATTTTAATTAAAATGTTCTTTTTAATCCGGGAAAAGGGTAAATTGGTGACTATGTCTCCTCAGGTCACAGAAACTTATATATAACCATCCCATCCTATAAATCTTCCTGTTCTGGTTCCAATGAGCTATTACATTGAGGTGTTCCACCAATTAATCTCCTCAAAATGCCACCTCGAGCATAATTAATTAAGTTATTGCCCAATAATAATGTTGATTTCTTAAAGTTGTCGGAATGTGACCAAATGAAAGGCAAATTGTGTGGATGACAGAATATGCCAAGCGAATGCCATCAAATCCCATAAAAATTCCTCAAAACTCCCTCAGAACCCCTGATGACATAAACTTGTTCCATTGACCTCACTATTTCCTACCTTGGAAATCCACCCTAGATGCACTATGAAGAAGAATAAAAATAGGCACATGACAATCCTCCCGCCCCAAGATTGCTTGCCCTCAAGCAATCCAAATATGTGGATCAATCTAGTGGCCTGACACAACTAAGACCCAATGTTAGGATCCCGTATGAACCATTGGGTGACGCTCTGCTCCTATGTCAACCCACCATGAACGGACTCCTCGATGCCCAAATCCCAGACCAACATCCAACAGAACCTGTCAACATCAAATCCTCCTAGATCCCAATGCCACCAAGGAGGAGCGTCAAGCCTCCACGGCTTCGGTTGTGCTATAACTCTGGTTGTGAATGCTGCTCCACCCACCGCGTACCAACTCATCACCTCTCTCCAATCCAACCCTGGGCATAGACCAAGGTCAATCTCATCATGTTGAAGCTGTGCTGAAACACTGATGAGTGGTCATCCTACATCCTGCTGCCAACTAAAGCATGTGATATCCCTCACCTTTGAGGGTTCCTGCAATACAATGCTCCTGACTAAAACTGACACTCCATCAAAAGGATACCAACTCATGATCTCTCGCCAATCCAATGCATGGACACCTGTGCAAGGGATATGTTTGTTATGCTTAAATTGGTCCATGCTCAGCTCTTGATGCTCTACTTGGAAAATCCTAGCATGTCCAAGAAATACTGCCTCTGTCCTTCTAATTGGAAAAAGTGGGAAAACCATGTTGCAAGCCTCGTTTATGTACCCCTGGAGAGGGTTGCAGCCTGAAAATGTTGCAGCTCGTCTGGCTGCCACTACATCTATTTGCACCTTATCAATGGGTAGTCCCAAAGATGGATGCACTTCCACCCCCCCCCCCCCCCGCCCCCTCCATCTGGTAGGAAACTCCATGCTCCTCTAGTCCACCAACCTCCTACCAAACTATCCTATCATACTCCAGCATCACCTGAGGACAAGCGTCAACGAATAATGTCACCTTGCTAGTTGTTTGTACATCTATATGCTCCTCATCGGTGGTTGACCCCAAGGGTGGTTGCTCATCTTCCATCATCACGGGTTCAATATGAACCTCGAATTAGCTCTCCCAGAAAGGCTCATCATGCATACTGTGCACCTCATCCTCCTCAACCAACTCACGCTCCCTAATATGCTGCTCATGCTAACTCATAACTAGTGACACGCTATCCGGAATGTCTCTCCTAGAACCCACGGACTACTCATCATATGAATCTAGTCTGATGTCAATGACTTGACGTGACGCATGCTCCTCTATGTGCTCTCTATGTTGAATCATCAGCCTCTCATCTACTCTTTGATCTCTTTCCCACATAGGAACCATCGGCTTCTCCTCATACTCCTCTACCACACATGGATGCATATCTGGGCTACTGCCATCAACCCCACATGACTGCTCATGCTCCTCTAAGGTATCATTGTATGAATCCATGGACTCGTCCAACGAAAATTCATCATCCTGACAGACATAAATAATATCTCCATGCTTTACCATTGTCATCTCCTTAGTGTCACTTAAGCATGAGTGGTTAAGTCCCCAAGGTCCTTTGCAGATGAAGCAAAGTCCCTTCCTCCTCATCTCATTCTTGTTGCGTGAGTCCCCAAACCTGAGCTACTCCTCCCTGGTCAATTGTCTCCTGAATAGCCCAACGTTCTGCTCAACTAACCTCTTAACTAGATCATAAGCAGCAAGTGAGACCAATTGTTCTCTCCTCCAAACGAACAGCAATCGAGACTACAACTCCTCGCAAATGGCATCATGACATCTCATACATGATGACAAGATGGAATGCATGTGTGCTATGACTATGTCAAGATGATGTTTCCTAATACTGAAAAAGCATTGGAACAGTTGCAGGATCAAATTGTCACACTCCAAATCAAACAGGATCTTGTAAGTTCTAGTCATGGCCATGCCTTCTAGAATATCAAGCTTCTTCCCAAAGGTAGAGCCTGCATTGTTGTCCAAATCTCGGAAAGTTTCTATCATCAGTCTGAAAACTCTCCTCATAAAATCATCATTGTAAGGTGTTATAGGGGTGGTCAGTCTCATGATGTTATTGAGATAAGAGGCAACCGGAAGTGTGAGCCCTTCACAAGGGTACTCCAAAAACTTGGGTTGTATTAAATCTAGCATGGTGGGTTTCAAAGCCTACAACATCTTCTTTGTCATGTCCCTTCTCAAACACATTAGTAACAGGGTGCTGCTACATAATTTTTCACATTTTTTACTAAGGAAGAGGGCCCCACACTTTCGACTCGGGGACTTAGGGGCCAAATCGACTTTATTTAACTGCTAGTGGAATGTGGGGGCCACCCACATAGGATTTCGAATTAGCCATTTGATATGCTTGGAAGGAAAATAGAATGGGTGGATGGAGGGGCCCACATGAGGCTAAGGGGGGCCAAGGAGTTATAAGATCAGCTCTCATTTTGTTTTCATTCTGAATATTTGACAAATACACTCACTCGTGTATGCTCTGCTACTTAGCGAGTCTACCGATTGTTTAGCCACAAGTCTTTCGCAGGGAAGATTCAACCTCTACTTCAGGGGACCATCCATGCCCGCCCTAGGGAGCTTGTTCTACATAGATTGCAGGAGTTTTCAGCAGCGATTCACAGTTTAGCCATCCACTCAGAGGAAAGGACTGCGTGTTTTCTGGGTAGTCAAAAATACGCAGAGGTTGAAAATCCAAAGTTAAAATCAGAGAAATTTCGTTCTGTGTTTTTCTGAATTTTGTCCAAGTAGTCTAAGGCTAAAAGGGCATAATTTTCTAAGCATTTTTTGGGTACTTTCCAGCAAGCCGAAAGTCAGCAAGTGTAACTAGAGAGGAGCTCCAAAGAGGCCAAAAATCCAAATTCAAAATTAGAGAACTTCCCTTCTGGGTTTTTATGGGTTTTGTCCAAAGAGTCTAAGACTAAAAAGGAAAAATTTTCTGGGCAGTGTTTGGGCACTTTCCAGCAGGCCGAAAGTTAGCAGATGTATTTGGAGAGCAACGCCCAAGAGGCCGAAAATCCAAAGTCAAAGTCAGAGAAATTCCCTTCTGGGATTTTCTCTGTTTTGTCCAAGGAGTCTAAGGCTAAAGAGACAGAATTTTCTAAGCTGTTTTTGGGCACTTTCTAGCAGGCCAAAAGTCAGCAGATGTAATTGGAGAGCAGCGCCCAGGAGGCCAAAAATTCAAAGTCAAAATCAGAGAAATCCCCTTCTCGGTTTTTCTGGGTTTTGTCAAAGGAGTCTAAGGCCACTAAGGCAGAATTTTCTAGGCAATTTTTGAGCACTTTCCAGCAAGACGAAGTCAGCAGATCAGTAGTTTACTAGGACAACGCAGAGCATAGTAGAGCAGCAGCTGAAAAACCATCTTTCCAGCTATTCTACCACCTGGGTTTGGTCCAGCTTGTCCTTGTGGCAAGCCCAGGTGCACTCTCCATTTATATATTGTACTCATGCTCTCATATTTCATAATAGATGGCTCAACAATTCCAGTATTACAGTGTTTCAAGGGTGTTTGCTAAAACTTTTTAATTTTCCACTGTTGCACTGTCTGTTTAATTGGTTTATCAGTTAAATTCCTATTTTAGGGACATTGCATTGGGATCAAAGCCATAATCTTGGCTCAGCTTGTGGGAAATATTAGAATCAAACAACATGGCGGTCACCTGAAATGAGGTGGTGAGGATACAACAAATGATGATTGATGTGGATAAGAAATTGATTCATTCCTCAATTGGGAATCTAGACATGATTGCAACAGATATGGAGCTATTGAGGGGAAACTGGAGGGCATACCAATCATTGGGTCATGGCATTCAAGCATCCCTCTCTTTTTGGGAATTTTGTGAACTAAGGGGTATGCACAAACCAATGGAGATTCAGTGGGATTTTGCAAGGATGATGAGAAGTATTAAGGAAAAATATGAAAGAGTAGTTGAAGGGGCCATGGTTGGCAAAGAGATAATTGAGCATACATCCATTGATGAGGTGTCATCCATTGATGAGGTATTAGAGGTTGTTGTTGAAAAGTGTGCAACAAGAAATGCTAAATTTAGAATGAGCTAAAAATAGACCTGTTAAAAATAGCATGTCTACAAATAGCAGTTTGGCCAGTGAGGTCATTGGCTACATTGGGTGAAAGGTGAAACTTCTAAAAATAGAAAGTTCTAAAAATAGCATTTTTGGGTCCCTTCCTATTTATAGCAGTCCCTAGTCTATCTATAGGAAGTAAAATTCATTTTGGTCTTAACAGCAGTTGGAAATATTAATTAATTAATTCAGTTGAGTTAATTAGTTAAGGAAAGTCGAATTTGAAGTCTTTGTGAGCATGCACATGAGTTGTCCCACTGATTGACGAATTTATCCTTAATTTCCTCCACTGATTGAAGGAATAAGTATGAGTTCTATAATGAGAGAATCAATTGACTTAGTTCTAACTAGTCAAGTCCAGTTAGATTATTTTAGCAAGTTATTAAATAATAAAATATAGTTTGTTAATGCTTGCGTGCATGTGACAACTATTATTTTAGATAATTGAGGATTCCCTCATGGATAATTGATGCATATCAGTTCAGACAGAGACCCAGTTGAGATCAGATGAGGGATAATGTACTATCAGATGCTTGGATATTTCTAGTAAGTATTCATTGCATGGAGAAGGATCTATTATAGGAGATTGGAGGACTTGTGACCTATATATTGAGGCCTAAGTAGTCCATGATTTTCATCTTCTGATTGAAGATCATCAGAGTACAAAGACAGCGGGATAGCTATTGAGTTGATTCTTTTTGTATTGTGAAGAGGATTTCCACTTCATTGATAATACAGTGTTGGGGTTTTACGCTGGTGCTTTCCCTAGTGATATATTCTGTGTTATGTGTGATTGATTCCTTCTTTCAATTATATGTGTTCTTATTGATGTTGCTCATGGTTTATTAAGCTTCCGCTAAATTGTTTGTACAAGTAGATCAAGTGTTTTTCTTTAGTACACTACATTACCAGGTTGATCTACAGGTGGGAAATTTCTACAAGGTATCAGAGCTAGCTGATTTGTAGAAAAAGTTCTACATGGTATCAGAGCTAGCTGATTTGTAGGAAAAATTCTACAAAATTTTACAGTTGTGACCGAGTTCTCAGGTGATAACAATGCACCACAGGTTGGTGAGGTGCCAAAAGACAGCTCCACTGTTGTTGAAGAGTCGATAGGTATAGATTCCTCCAGATCTATGATGGAGTTTCCAGACGACAGTGACCTACAACTGACTAGTGAGCATATCATGCATATTGGGTTGTCTATGGAGAAGAAATTGAAGGCTCATGTCGAGCCCATGATGGAGGAGGATGTGCAACCATCCTTTGGGTTAGCCAATGATGAGGGGTAGCATAGAGACCACACGTTGGGATTTCAGCACAGTTCACTTCAGAGGCACACTGACAAGATCTACAACGTTATCAGCCCATCCTTATGCATTGGATTGAGAGAGGCGGTGTTGTCTAGACATACCAAAGGGGGTGACCAGGTTAGCAGCATTGTTGGGTCACCTTTGCCCATTGGAGAGAGAGAGATAGAGCTACCTAGTCAAATCTCATGTGTTGACCTGGGTAGTGGGAGGAGATGGTCAGAGTTGCACAAGATGCAACATCCGCATGTTGGGCTTGTTCTATGTGCTAGAGTTTGTGCATTCGATCCCTCTCTTGGGGTTGGATGGTGAGAGATTCTGAGTTGGTACCCGGTGGAGTGGGCTAGAATCATGGAGATGGTCATAGTTCGAAGTAAAGCTCAGTGGGAGCTCTTAGACATTGAGGGTGTTTGAGGCCCAAGTTGGCATTGGGATCCAGGTGGGGCTTCCTATCCGATATCAGACATGCAGGATGGCTATGGAATTGATGAGGTAGTCAACCTCATGTCTGAGTGCATGCATTCCTTAGGGGCGCTCCAGTTGATGCCAGTGGCCAAGTGGTTTGTGAGTCAAATCCATTGGTTGTTTTGGCATGTTGGTTGCGCATAGGGGCGCAGGATGATTAACATTCTCTGGCAGGAGCTAGTTCGAGGAGGTGGCATGGGTAGGCCACCAGATCGGATATTGTATGGAGACGATGTTCTCCCATTAAGGTTTAGGACTCAGGGTCACAAACGATCAGAACAACAGAGATATTCCCCCCTAGCAGGAGTGGAGTTAGGGTGCTCGGGTCTACCAGGATGGACGAGGGGACATGCAGCATGTCATGGTGGGGTCACTATCAGAGTGGCGGAGACTTGGGCGCATGCAGGATACCATATGTTAGAGGGTGGTATGATAGTAGGCAGTGGTACACAAGACTACACAGAGTCAGGTCATAGCATTCAGTGTTATATAGAGGGATGTGGCTTGATGCATACAGACCCAATTCTAGGCCATAGTACCCAGTGGTATGTAGGGCTATGCAATGAGGACCAGTGGTCCGCAGAGGAGCATGGAGATACATGGTGGTATACCATAGCATGTCGGTTTACACTATGGGGTAGGAGGAGTGACTCTCATCGCATTGAGGACGTGCGGGGAGTGACAGGTGCAGTGACATAAGCAGAACATAAGAGGGTACAGGATGGTATAGCCGTAGTTAGAGGTATCCAATGGTGTACAAGGATAAGTTGTGGCATACAGTGGCATTTCATGGCGTGCGGTGGTACTTGGTGGTATATAATGACACATTATGCAGTGCAACAGGCTTTTGGAGATTTGCCTCTAGGGAGACTTATGGACATGGATAGTAGGTGTACCATTAGACGCAACTCACCTAGGATCGATGAGGAAATTGTCGAGCATTTGGGGACACCATGTTTAGTGGAGGTAGGGCCTCAAGGGACTTATCAGTAGATCTAAGGCGGAGAGAGGGTCGTCCATAGGATTACTCTTGCGCATTTCAGCAGACTCTTGATCATACTCTTTGGGACATACACACCTATGAACCTCCAGTGTTGCTTACAATCGTAGGGAGTTTGGTTATTTCACTTTGACACTCTCCATTCAGGTAGCAGGACATGGGGGACTCACTTTAGGCACTTGGATGAGACACCACGTGTCATGGGCTGAGAGGAGACTCTCCAGTTGAGACACTTGGTGAAGCTAAAAAACTATGGCTGAAGCAAGAAAATTGATAGCTTGGAAATTTGAATGTAAAAATATACAGAGGTATTTAATAATAATAATTTATTATTATATATAAAATGTATAAGTGATGCGAATGTTACAATGAGGCCCTACTTTTATACCTCAGCAGGTGACCTTTCGTGATTAGGCATGTCATTTAGACATGCCTTTTCACTTAACTTAATGACTATTTAACATAACCAATATTTATATTAATTTTATTTATCTCACTTGTTATGAATTATATTCATAACACTTGGTAAGTGCACGAGTTGACAGTTACAGACTTAGGAATGGCATGGTTGATTGTTGAGGTAGCATATGTTCCACCCCTAGGTTCATACTTGGGGAGGTGACCGAGAGGGAGTTACGTGGTGCTTTTTCAGTTCAACAACTTGAGGCGTTATGGGAGCATGAGGTGTGGTGGACAGTAGTCCATGTTGGCAGGATGATGCCTAGGCTTCTAGCAATACCCAAGCACATCATCAGGAGCTGGGATAGCAGATCTCGCTGTGTGATTTGGCCGGCACAAAACAACTGGATATTTGTGGCATGGGTACTTGACGCTCAGTGCCTACTTATTGGATACCTACAGGAGGCAGAGACGGGGCACAAAGGGATCCCAACAACTAGCAACATATCACAGCGACAGACAGAGAGGATGGACCTCCAGTATGGTTATGGGATCCATGGATCCAATGGATTGGTGGGATACTCCACTCCTCAATGAGCATGGTCGGGATAACAAGCAGACTGATTCGTTCACAAGCGGACACATGGGTGATCACTGAAGTCCTCACTATAGGGCAAGGCATATTGTTGCTCAGGATTTGGGCTAGCCATGGAGTGATAGGTGCTGGTACTGTTGAGTCACTTTGGAAAGATTAGCCTAGTCTCAATCATCACATAGATTATGGCTGAGAGTTATGGGAGAGGAGGTTCTGGTACGAGCATGCTAGGCAGTCATTCATCGCCAGAGTGTCACGATGTCAAGAGGATAGGTTCCTTCTGCGATGGGCAGGGGATTCTGGCATCACAGGGCTAACAAGTTCAACTACTCGTAGAGGTGAGTTGATTTCTACAGGGGAGGGTCATGCAGATCTTCCATTTGGTTTTAGTGATTCATTGATGGTGTGGGGAACTTCACCGATGTGGCAGCGTGATCGACAAGAGGAGATCAAGGGAGGCCCAGGTAGACGAGGGTTCAATTTCACCAGGATTGGATTGCATCTTCAGGAGTTTACTCTTGTAGTGCATGAGATGGACTATTTGGTAGAGCAGCTTCATGAGGATTTGGGTAGAGTTTTACATCGTCAGGATGCTCTACTTATTGGTGATAGACACAGGGGTTCTAATGCCCATATCTGGCAGGATAGTGAGTGGAGCAAGGGGGTTTCATGTTGATAAGGTTGGCTTGGGACCTTGATATTGAGGGACTCCTTCATTATAGGATAGTGCAATGATCAGGGACGATCCAAAGGCACATTTGGGACCTTGGTGAAGTTTGTCGTGATAGTGGGGGTTCATAGTCAGAGAGGGTGTTTGTTCAGGCATTGCTTGAGGACAAGCGATGTTTGGTGCATTGGAAGAATTTTCCAGATGAGGATGCCACCTAGGAGGGTGAGGATATTTTGGAGCACCCAGCTTTGAGGTTGTTTGAGGGAAAGCAACATTTGGGAGGGGAGAATTTTCATGTCCCTTCTCAAACACATTAGTAACAAGGTGTTGCTAAACAATTTTGCACATTTTTTACTAAGGAAGAGGGCCCCACATTTTCGACTCAGGGACTTAAGGGCCAAATTGACTTTATTTAGCTGCAAGTGGAATGTGGGGGCCACCCACATAGGAGTTCGAATTAGCCATTTGATATGCTTGGAGGAAAAATCAAATGGGTGGATGGAGGGGCCCACATGAGGCTAAGGGGGCCCAAGGAGTTATAAAGAGAGATCAACTCTAATTTTGTTTTCATTCTGAATATTTGATAAACAAACTCACTCTTGTACACTCTACTACTTAGCAAGTCTACCAGCTATTTAGCCACGAGTCGCCTGCCCTAGAGAGATTGTTCCACAGAGATTGCAAGAGTTTTCAGCGAAGATTCACAGTTCAGCTAGCCACGCAGAAGAAGGGACTACGTGTTTTCTAGGCAGCCAGAAATATGTGGAGGTTGCTTTAGCCACCCAAGAGGCCGAAAATCCAAAGTTAAAATCAGAGAAATTCCCTTCCGGGTTTTTCTGAGTTTTGTCCTATGAGTTTAAAGCTAAAAGGGCATAATTTTCTAAGCAATTTTTGGGCACTTTCCAACAGGCCAAAAATTAGGAGGTATAGCTAGAGAGCAGCTCCCAAGAGGCCGAAAATCCAAATTTAAAATTAGAGAAACTCCCTTCTGGGTTTTTTCCAATGAGTCTAAGGATAAAAAGGCAGAATTTTCTAGGCAGTTTTTGGGCACATTCTAGTAGACTGAAAGTTAGCAGATGTATCTAAAGAGCAACTCTCAAGAGGCCGAAAATCCAAAGTTAAAATCAGAGAAATTTCCTTCTAGGTTTTTCTGGATTTTGCTCAAGCATTCTAAGGATTAAAAAGCAAAATTTTCTGGGCCTTTTTCGGGCACTTTACAGCAAGCCCAAAGTCAGTAGATGTAGTTGGAGAGCAGCTCCCAAGAGACCGAAAATCCAAAGTTAAAATCAGAGAAATTCTCTTCTGGGTTTTTCTGAGTTTTGTCCAAGGAGTCTAAGGCTAACAAGACAGAATTTTCTAGGCAGTTTTTGGGCACTTTCCAGCATGCCGAAGTCAACAAATCAGCGGTTTGCAAGGATAGCGCAAAGCATAGTAGAGCAGCAGCTGAACAACCATATTTCCAGCTATTCTACCACCTAGGTTTGGTCCAGCTTGTCCTTGTGACAAGACCAGGTGCACTACTCCATTTATATATTATACTCATGCTTTCATATTTCATAATATATGGCTCAATAGTTCTAGTATTACAGTTTTTCATGGGTGTTTGCTAAAAGCTTTTAATTTTCCATTGTTGCACTGTTTGTTTAATTGGTTTATCACTTAAATTCTTGTTTAGGGACATTACTTTCTTCCCCTCTAACTGGTCTATCTTGGAAATGATTTCACCCAATTTATCTAGTTTGAAAAGGATTTTCCATGTGACCCTCGTATGTTTCAAATCAGTGCCAAGTGCAAAGATTTTGTTTCCAATCTCTAGTTGCTTCTACAAATCACTTGGTTGTTCTTTCTTGAGGATGGAATGAACCCCTCTTGAAAAATCTCTAATAGTTAATTTTGTTTCCAGGTCTATATTGCAGCCCATGGAGGTTTTGCTTTGTTGGTTCATGAGGCGGTTTAAAAATTCCATAGTTCAATCAACATGTACTATAAACATTGTATTAAGAGATACAATCAAGACATACCCTTTGCAATACATATTATGGCAGCATATGGTTATTACAGGGCTTGCAAATAAGGCCACTGAATTTTCTGGGCTGCTGTAATTTTTGTTATTCAGAAAATTTGTCAAACAGTTTGACTGTATACTGCTGTGGATGTTATATCATGGATTTCCAATGGACTTGTGCTACTCAAAAGTTGATATCTGCTGATATAAGAGAATAGCATTCATGGAAAATAATTCCTCTCCTAAGACATGAACATATAGGGAGCATACAGTGGAGAATGAACCTGGAAATATGATGGCCAGCAAGAAGATCACGTTTAGGTACCAGCAAGATGCTTCATCCAGCTGCATGAGGCCGCCTTTCTCCTTTCAGACTGTGCTAACAATGATGTCATGACCTTACAAGTCCAAAATGACTTCAGCGAACCCAGAAATTAATGCCACCAAAATCCACGCACTACTATGGTGAAATAAATTCCTGCTAACCTGCCACACGAGTGTTGATCAACTGTTCTCGACCAGTATACTCCTTAATGGGTGTCCTGCGAGTGAGATTAATGTTGCACCTTTCCAGCTCAAGAATACGAGCCTGTAGCAGAAGTCAGTGTCCCACAGGTTATATTCAGCCTTTTACGCGGTTGATTGCTCTATTCTGCTTGCCACCGGTGCACAATGCAATATTCCCTTGTAGCTTGGTGGTGTTCTGTCTACTTCACCATAGACAGTGTGACACTTCTTTATAATATCAGCTCAAATGATAGTAGTTTAGCAACCATCGATTTCGGTTCCAAACCCACAACGTCCGATGCATGCTCAAAACTTTATGTAAGTGTGGCTACAATAGTCACCGAGTATGCATCAGTCGACTTCGCTGCAATCACGATGGGGTTACAATCGATTCTCGAATGGTCTCGGCATTTTGTCTCCTAATTGGTGACAACAAACACCCACTATCGTTATTCTTCCTTTGGTAGTTTGCTTCTCAACTCCATGAATTTTGGCGGCTACCCTGTATATGGCTATGTCCCTTTTCAATGGAGCCAAGATTAATGCCCTCAGCCTCGATCTCGAACGCCTAGGAGCTCGGCACCTAATGCACGATCCAGAACCAAGTAGTACTTTGCACGTACTGCCAGCTAACCAACGGTTGATCCCCCTTGCACGTTACTAGTAGTGCGATCCCATGATCCATTGTAGTTCTAGGTAGTGTGATCTCTGACTTGATACACACTTCAACCATGGCATCTCGATTCGATGGAAATTCGGCTCCAATTCAATCATCGAGAACTATTCCTTTTACGTACAGAAGTCTGATCCTGAGACTATATACATATTCAACAATCAAGTGTTTCAGCTGTACACTCAGATCTGTGCATGCCCTTCGTACCAACTAGTAACACATCACACAGGTGACTATATCATTTGAAAGATGGATTATGTGTGAAATGCATGGAACATGTACATTCTTCACTTTGTCCCTGCGCATGTATTTGCACCACCAAAGCACGACAATTACATTTTCCGCAACCCGGGCTTGGGTGAACTCGGTCACCTGGTTGAGCGGTTCCAATTAGAATGGGAAATATATCCCTTACCATGTCAAGGAGGTCCAGGAAAATTCATCGAGACTCGGGCTCGATAGAATTTGGAATTCGGCCAACGTCGATAATTTCGGGCAACAACTCACTTCTCCGCCCACCCTTCCTCAATATGCATGCATAAGCAATCACTTTGATTTAGGGCGGATTCAACTTTCCAAAATGCATTCCTTGAAAGAATTCGGCCACTATTGTGAAAAATATTCATGCTGAAAATTTCCACGGCCTCTGGAATTTTTAAAGGGCCGTCCCACAAGAGGTTTCTTCAAAACAAAATTTTGGTAGTCAGTTTTTTAAAATATTGACGGCCATCACAACAACTGGATTTTGAGAAAAAAAATATATTCACCCTCCACCCCCTGCTTTAAAATGAACTTTTATGCCCTCGGCTCCTTTCGATTTCTCACGGTTCCCTTTCTAATAATAAACCCTAGGCCCATCGATATATGCCACAGTGCCACAAAAAACTTAATATAATTTGATCGATGACTTCACTCTATCTCCATATAAAATTTGTTTCACAGCCCTTTGAGAGATAGTGCCTGCATCAAATATCTTCTAGCAAAATATATTCTCTTTGGTACAGAGAATCACCGGCAACAACAATCTTGGCACAAAACTAAAAATTCTACAACAATGGATGACTTTGGCACTTCCAAAATAAACCCTCCAATACTTAAAATTGAAATTAGAAAACCCAAACTTGTGGGCTGAGCCAAGAGCAAGGCTTTGATACCACTATAATGTTCCAAATAAGAAATTTTTGGAACAAGCTCTTCAAATAAAAATCCTACATTTAACAGAAGATTGCCATATAAAAATAAGCAAATAAAGTACTACAATCACATAACACAATGAACAGGAAATTCTTAGCTTTATTACATTAGAAGAACTAGGGTTTACATGCAAATACAACCCATGGAGATGAGATAAATGGCCTCAAACAGATCTACAATAATGCCACAATCAGCCTCCAAAACCAACTGAAAAATCAATACACTGCAACATGTGAACCTTGAATGGATTCACCAAGCAAAGAGATGGGTGCTCGCCCACTCTCACTAAATCACCCGAGGGTTTTCGTCCTAGGGCTACTGTTGGAGTAGAGAACGGGGTTCTGGATTTAAGACCTCTGTGGCTTATTTCTTTTGACGAGAACCCACAGTAAGAACCATTTTTTGCCAACGTTTCGAATCCATCATCAGGACCAAATGAATGCTTGATAGAAGAAGAGCTGATTTAGAGATAAATAGTAAAGAGGACAGAAAATTAAGAAAAATGTCGGCTGACACTATTTTCTTTTGATGAGAGGTCGAACAATCTTATTTAATAATTTTTAATATATAT
>APFE031361021.1:89655-100425 GCA_000404065.3 Pinus taeda | reverse complement strand
GGCTTTAAGGGGTAAGATTCCAGGGCCTTCTTTTCAAAGTATTCCATGTATAAGTTGGCCATGATTGGTGAAAGGGGGGATCCCATTGCCACACCAGATGTCTTCTCATAATATACTCCTTGGAAGGTGAAAACAGTTGATCGCAGGCAAATTTCGGCCAATCTTGGAGTTCCTGGATCAGTAACATCTTTTATAACTTGAATGGCTTCATCAAGAGGAATCTTGGTGAATAAGGACACTACGTCAAAGCTCACAAGAATGTCATCACTTTCCATCTTCTCATTCTTAATAAGATTCACAAAGTCATGGGAGTCTTTGATGAAAGAATTAGTGTTTCCGACAAGGGGCTTAAGGATTTTTGCAACATACTTAGCGAGCTCATAGGTAGGGGATCCAATGGTATTAACAATAGGTCTAAGAGGAACTCCTTATTTATGAATTTTGGGTAACCCATAAATCCTAGGGATGGTTTCACAAGAGGGGATCAATTTCTTTTTTATTTTATCATCAAGGTTGGACTCCAAAATTGTATTTTTCACTTCTTTCATAATCTTGGGGATGGTATCATTGCTTATTTTCTTATAACTCCCACACTTGAGGTGTTCATTCATTTTGCATACATAGTCTTCTTTATCCAATATCACCGCTGCTCCTCCCTTATCAGCCTTAAGAACCACAATTTCATCATTGTTTCGTAGGGTTTTGAAGGCTCTTTGTTCTTCTTTACTCAGATTACTCTTGGGGGATTTGGCCTTCCTCATAATGAGAGAGAACTCTTGTCTTAATGCTTCTTTATCTTCCATGGAGAGGTTGTTGATCCCATCCTCTATGCTACATATCATTTTTTCAATTGGAAGGTTTTTCGGAGCAATTGCAAGGGTTCTCAACCTCACATACAAGAAATAATATCAAAACCAAGATGTCCTCCAATGGCCTCCTCATCCTATTTTATAGATATTATGGACCCCCTTAGAATCTTCCGTTTTATTATTATTTTAATCATGGAACACTTTTCCCACTCTTATTTTAATTAAAATATTTTTTTTTAATCCAGGAAAAGGGTAAATTGGCCACTACTTCTCGTCAAGTCACTGAAACTTATATCTAGCCATCCCATCCTGTAGATCTTCATGTTCCGGTTCCAACAAGCTATTACACTGAGGTGTTCCACCAATTAATCTCCTCGGAATGCCACCTCGAGCATAATTAATTAAGTTATGCCCAATAATAATATGATTTCTGAAAGTTGTCAAAATGCGAAGGAATGAAAGGAAAATTGTACGAATGATGGAATATGCCAAGTGAATGCCATCAAATCCCATAAAAACTCCTCAAAACTCCCTCAAAACCCCTAATGACATAAACCTACTCCACTGACCTAGCCATCTCTTGCCCTGGAAATCCACCCTGGTTGCACTATGAAGAAGAATAAAAATAAGGACATGACAGTATGCCTATGAAAATCACATATCATAAAAGTTTGGTAATTCGTATGTCATAGAAATGCAGTGTCACAGAGGATTCACATATTTGTATAGATGTAGCCACAAGAAACTCGTATTTCATAGAGTAGTATTGCTAAATAATGTACTCCTAATTTGTATGCCACAAACCTGAATTTATTTCCACAGATGAAGTATGAATTGGTTGCCAATTTTTGGAGGATATGTGCTAAGATATAATTATTCTTGCATTTGAAAGGACATGTCTTTTGGGTAGGCTGACTTGGCAACTTGGAAGGACAAATAACACTTACAAAATTTCAAAATTTTCCTTTTCATAAGGGTCACGAAGAACATGCCCTTTTACATTTTCTTTTAACCAAAATAAATCATGAAGAACATGCTTGATAATAAATAATAATAATAATTTTTTCTTTGTGTTTTTACATGAACTACGTATTGATACAAGTACAATAATTATGAAGAGTGAACCTAGTTACAATTTCAACACTCGTTTTGTGTGCATGTGCAAATATTAATCCTTGGCCACCAAATCCAGTGCCCCCGAAGTAAGATGTGTAGAGGGATGTAGTTGTGGAGGTAGAGCGTGGAGGGCAGAGAGATGCACAAAAGTGTGTCATCATCACGATGTGAGACAATCTCGCCCTCCTCCTTCAAGGATTCCAACAGAGAACTAGTTGGTTGAGTTGGAGTAGATATTGTGGGGTATTATGGTGGTTGTGGCCCCCATAGGATGAAATATCCTAGGTGATAAAAAAAATTATGTTATTGTGCATTTGTGCCAGAAAAAGTGCCCTCAGTGTGGTCAGACATTCTACGCTGGGTGGAAGTAGTGTCCAAGGCATGGCAGACTTGGGAGAAATTGAGGGAGAGGTTGAGGCATGATAGATCGCTCGTATGACGTCACGGTCTAGGGATAGAGGGTCGAACCTTACTTAGGATAGAGCCTCTTCCAGAGGAGGAGGAGGGGGAGTGAAGGATAGGCTAGGTATATGTACTCCAGGGTGATATTCCCCTATACTTTTGGCACCAGCAATGGGGCTTCATGTGTATGGAGTATCCATCTTGGGAGTTTTGTATCATTCCTGATGAACCATTTTGTATCTGAGAGACACAATTATTATAAATAATATATCTAATTATTATATATATCATATATATATATATATATATATATATTATTATATAATATATATATATATATATATATATATATATAATATATATATATATATAAATATATATATATATATATATTATATATATATATATTATAATATAATAATATAATAGATATATATATATATATATATTACCAAGATTCTTTTTTGGTGGTACATGTATTGTTTAAAGGAAAATATATGGTTGTGGATGAAGGAGTTTCTATAGAAGTGGGAACCGCCACAAGGGGTTCTGAAATAGGGGATATGTCTTCGATATTTGTGGAATGAGAAAATTCCAAGATTGTACACATAGATCGTTGAGAGTTTGAAGATATACAGGAAGGTGCATTTAGATAGACTCCAAGTAAACAGAGTCTTTAAAAATTATGGGTCCAACATCATGTACAGTTAGAAGAGTCAAGCGATGTCCAACTATGGGAAGAGTATTATCAGCATTAATGAAAGAATGAAGGTCAAGGTAAGTGAGTTGTTCAAGAGTGAAAATATTTCCATCAAGAGGAAATATCTCGATGTGAAAGATAAAATAAGCAACTACTTTCATGTCATACACAAAACTTCAACCTAGTAAGATATTATAATCTAAGGGGGTATCAATTATTTCAATGTCTACTAATACTTTCTTCCTAGCTAGTTCAATTGGCATGTTTTGGTATACCTTGTGTGGTTTAGATGGTCTTCGATCATATGCTCGTAATGGAATATTGGAAGAGTTGAGTTCGAGATAACTTAACTTCTTCCAAACATGCATTGACATAACGCATGTAGATGCACCTTCATCTATGGTGCAACAATGGATGATAAGGTTGTGGATGGTAACTAACAACTGGAAAGAAAGTGCCGATGGTAGACATGGTTCAAAATTATCGAAATTGAACGTCATTAAGCATGCATCGTTGGGGTCAATCATGCCCAAAGTGTTCAACATGCTTTGCACTAACTAGGGAAAGATACAAGAACTTCAAGACAAGACATGGCCAAAGGTGATTGTGCCAAGTCATCAACGATGCTATATTTCTAAGAAGCCCTAGCATGAGGGCTATGTATAGTTCTTCGAATAGGAATTCTATGAATTCATGATGTAGTGTTGGGGCTTGGTATTTGCATTGTGACATTCCTTTCAGGGACGGAAGCCTCTTTGTCAGGGATGGGAGGGAGATGATGGGTAATTTCAATTATGAGTTTGTAGCAAAACTTGATCTGATTGCATGAAAATATTTTGATAAGATGGATCCATAGACTAAGATATGGATGGTGCATCTTGTTATTGGACCATACCCTGAGATGGAAATGGATTATGCAAGACAAAAATTGAAGGTTTTTGATGTCCCAGAGGGGGGGTGGGGTAGTTTGATGTTTCTTGGCCTCTTGGTGTTGTTGAATTCCAGGTAACTGAGGCTAATGGTTTGCATAATGTTCCATAGACCGAAAAAATGCACAAGGAAAATTGGTCTTGCATCTTGATTGTCCTTGTCCTCTTCCTCATCTCCAGCGGTTATTAGTCACAGAAGGAGTAGGGTATTTTGTGGGTTGATGATTATCCATGTTGGGTCAACATTGAGACCATCCCTCTTGGGGCGGATTTTGATTTCCTCCTTGATTTCCCTTTCGATTACGTCTTTTATTCTAATAATTAGAGGGATTCGCAAAGTTAAGTTGCTTGAAGGATTGAGCCTAAGCTTGAGGACTTGGTTTAATAAAATTAATCCTTGTATGAGGTTGTGCAGGAGGTTCGGGACTTCCTGAAAAAGGATAATATAGGTTAAACGTGTTAGGGAAAGTATGACCAATGCATCTTTCTCCATGAATCTATGTAGCAACAAAAGTAGAAGCGACAAGAGGTTGTTGAGGTGGAGCACAAGATGGGTGTACTATAGTAGTTTGTCCCTGTCAAATGGTTGGAGTCGCGGGGGTGGCAACTGGGCCAATGAGGCCATCAGCTACATGAGATGTTTTGGGTATGGTTGATTCAAGGGTACAATGTTGAGATGCATCAGGGACAGTGTGTATAAATATCCAAACTGAGAGTAAATCAAGTCATATAGTAGTGCTTTAGTGATGGCCTCGACTTCGGTAGTCGGCATGGTTGATGCAACATCTTTGGCGATTAGTGGGAGGAATTTTAAAAAACAATCAAGGAGAAATGAATCATCAAGTTTGATTTTACAGAGATAACAACATCACTTCCATTTGTGAATGTGGTCGGAAATGCGAACGACCTAGTATAATGTAAATTCAAAATAATTTCAATCACCGAGTCACTTATAAGGTAAGAAAATTACCTAAGACTAGTCAATATGGTACCTTTGCTAGATAGGCGAGAAGTAGTCGGCCCTCGAACAGTATGTGATCGACTCATAACCAAAGTGGTGGTTAGCTACTAAGTGAACGCACTAACCAACAAACCTCCAGTTTCACCTCCTAGTGTCACGTCGTCACTTCTCCCAAGAAATATTTTTCGTCCGGTTATGAAGGATTTTCTTAGCTCCCTACTCAGTTGACTTATGTTTCATACGTAAATTAAAAAGGGGTACTATTTGGATCCTAACCCCAGTGCCCTACCTGAACTACTTAATTCTTTGGTGTGCCTCCTGTGGAGGTTTAATGTTGGTGAATTAAGATAGTGGGTTTATTTTAAAGTTAGTTTTAAATTAAGGAGTGTTGTGTGGAAAGTTTAAATAAAGATCCTAGACGCATAAATCAAATAAGAAGTAAGTACTAAACAACTTTTCCTACTAAGAATTGCTTGCTTACTTTAAATAAAACAAAAAGTTGACTATGCCAATAGAGTCCAGTCAAAAACAGAATATCATGTTATTTTGCAGAGATCACTCATAAGAGCATAGGGCAAAGAGAACATGTGGCTTTCTCCTTTGGAGTGAGACCTATTTCTGTGTGTCATGTTCTAACTAGAATTATATGGTTTCTTGAAACAGAATATATAATTTGTTTAAAAATAAAAGCAAAAGAAATCTAGTTAGGGTGGGATTGAACCATTGATTAAGAAAAATTTACTAATCTAAGTATATTATTGCCCTACTTATACTATATGTGGTAAATTTTTAATTAATCCTTGTTGATTATGGTTGTATAAAACAAAAATAAAGAAGTTTGGGGTCTGAAAGAGGGAAACAACCACTACTAAGTGAGACCAAGTCAGACCGTGCAATTTCATCTCAACTATGTGATTGTTACAAAGATTACGTGTGTGGTATGACATGGTGCCACGTAACTATTCAAAGCAATTACACGTGATCGCACACTAAGCGACACTTTTCCTATGAAGTAGACTTTCGTGGGTAATAAAGATCCAATTTCTATAAAAGGTTACCAAACAATATTTTGGAGAACAAACTAGGTACATGTTGTAACAGCCCTAGTGAAAATTCCATGTAATAGAAGTTAACAAAGGAAAAATAAGACCACGGTCAAGGGACACACATTCCAAGTTAAATGTTTGGAAGGACATCCTGGTGTGGGTGTTCATTTTGGTTTATTATGGCTAAGGATATTGGCAAAGGCAAAGGCATTAAAAGGCAAAAAGGCATTGTTGACATATTTATTTATGAAAATAAAGGAAATTAGGAGAAAAGTAAGGTGAAAGGTCACAAGTTGCATGTGAGGAGGAAATTGAAGGAAAATAATGGAGAATGAAGAAAACAGAGACATCATTGATAAAAAGCCTTTTTAGGATCAGTTGGAAGCTCTTGGCTGAAAATTTTTCTCAGGTTTTGGAGCAACGAAGGAAAGCAAGAAAAGGGAAAGGAAAGAAAGAAAGGATCAAGCAACGAAGAGCATAATAAAGCAACTTCAGCAGGAATACTTGCAGGTAACATATTGCATCTGTGATTTCCTAGTTGGTTTTGACATGCATGGCTTTCCATGTTGGTGTATGGTTCTCTTGGGGTCGGTGGCATGGTTTTGCCGGGTTATGACAGTGGTTTTCAGCCTAGCCTTTCCTTTTCCATATGCCATGGTGTGTTGGGATGTTTATCTCGGTTTTGAGCTTTGGATTTGCCAGATGAATTTCAGAATCCAGGGTGGAGGTGGTCTCAAGGTTCATTCCCAAAGGCCTAAGAATCCCTTGATCGGTTTTGGCAAGATACATGGTAAATCCTAAGGGAGGAGTCTTTGTTTACAACCTAGTGATCCAGGTTTGGATTGCGGTAAAGCCTAAGAGACTTGTCTCGGTTTAGGGCTTAGTGATCTGGGATTGGATTGTGGTAAAGCCTGAGAGACAAGGAGATGAAAAATTACTCAAGGATAGTGATCGATTCTAAATGACATTCCAAGCTTGGTTCAGTTTTATCATTAGAGCACCATTTTTGGTGTGATCATGGTTTGGTGAGGGTGGAGGTGGTTTAGCCTCTAGATTCCCTTGCTTTTGTTGGATTGGTTTATCCATGATATGCCACATTCATGCTTGGAATATGGCACGAGGGTTCTTGGCTAAAAGAAACATTTGGTTTAGCCATATCTACAATCAGGTGTTACGTGGAAGTCCCGAACCTAGTCGGATTTGCCTATGATTAATGAAAGCTAATTTCTCTTACTTTTGTACTTTTTATATATGGATTTAATGGTTGTTATATCTCTATTATTTACATGGTTTTATGTTAGTTATGAGAATGTTTAATAATTGATTGCTTCATGTCATGGTTATTTCATGTATTTACTTGTAATTTTTAAACTGATAGATGCACGAACTAATTAATGTTATAACAGTCCAAGGGAGAAGGTGTTGATCCTTCCTGTCATTTTTCATAAGATTTTTAAGTCATTCATGCTCTGTGTTGTATCCTAGACCTGTAGATTGCATCAATGCCAAGTGTTTGATAGAATGTCAGTCCTGGTTGTGGATGATCAGGCATAGTCCTGAGGTTGATTTTTGGTTTATTAGTCTTGTCATCATGTCTTTGATGGATTTTGAAAGTTACAACAAGTTCTGGGTAGAGGTCAGAATTCTGGCTAGAAAAGTGCCTTAAATTCTATGGACATTGGCACAGGTCTGCTAGGAAAACTCTCTAGATGCAGGCTTGCAAGCCTGTGGCAGTGTCCAGAGGTCCCTAAACATTGGCATGCCCATAGCATGAGAGAGTCTAAAGGTCAAGAGGTCTAAAATATCAGTGGGACCTAGGGGCAGGATGCCTGAGTGGCTAAGATGTCTCTTGGGGGTGTTTTTGTTGATGTGGAAGGTATGGTTGATGTGTTCCATCGATTCCATTTCCTTAAGGTCACCAAGGAGGTTGAATCCCTTCATAGTGGCCTCTCTCGTCGCATGTTTACCTCAGTTGGTCAGTTACTTGGGTAGATGTGGGAGGAGGGTAGTTACACTTTTAAACAAATAAGATAAAGAAAAACTATAAAATATTGGAGGAAATGAGAAAGAAAGTAGAATCTAAACCCAACAGAGCCACCACTCCTATTGGTGGTTATTTCCCTCAAGCATGTACGAAAAGATAAAATAAACACTTTGTTAGTTGGTAACATTTAGCAAGTTAATTGTTAGTTAGAAACTAGGTAACATCCATAATCCATAAAACATTAAAGATGCAAAATTACTTTCTGCAAAGTAAGTAGACAACAATATTATTTCATGAGCACAACCCAACAAAAAGGCAAGAAATTTCAGAAGTAAACATTTTTTTACGGTAACTTCACCTCGTTGTGTAACTAGCTACAAGGGGAGTAGCTTAGTCTCTTCCGAGGGATGGGCCTTTGTCTCCATCTCTCTCTCAATCCTCCATTCTTTTGCACAATATTGATAGCATAACCTTAATGCTCTGAACTTATCTCTAAATATATCAGTTTGGTTCTTCTTTTATAGACCCCAATGGATGAGATTTTCTAGAAAACCTTCCATAACCACCGTAGATCACCTTTATAGAAAAAGTGAAGCTTTTGGGTCGATTTTTCCCTCAACAAAAAGGCAGGGATCTTGATGTGTTTGACAAGGCACCATCAAATCGGCTGGCGGGAGCATTAAAAACATGGAAACAACTACCATGCAGCTTTTGTGCTGGTATTCACGTGGTCACGCGAGTTTATTGAAGAACGTGTGCACATACCTGTGCAACTAATCAAAAAGTTGTGGGGTGAATGAAATTGTGATTTCTTCTTTTCTAACTTCATATCTCAGGAAATTGTTTCACCTAGCACTGTTTTCTCTAATGTTTGAACTTGTTTCTCACATGCAACTATGTTTCTATCGTCTGTATGAAATTTTACGATCACATCATGCTTTTGCAATGGAACTTTAGGGCATTGGTATAGGTCACAAATATCACGAATATGCTTTGTAGGAAACTTCTAAGGCACTGAAATGCAAGGTTTCAATCCTTTTATCATGGTTGTTCATGGAATGATGACCAAAAGGTTTTTAATGAGTCAAATGGTGATCCACTCTTTTGTTGCTTAACTGAAAGTTTGTGGTATCCCAAGTGTTGTCAATAAGGGAGGTGTGGGGTGTTGTTATGAAGAGGTAACTTTTGAGTGCTAGCTAACCATAGAAAGTTTCTTCATTTTGTATCCAGGTATCTTGGTCATATCTCTTATTTTTCTAGCAACTCTAGTTCATGCACCTATTCAAGGGTGGGATAATTGGTTGGCTTTGTTGTGTGTTTTTTCAAGTAGAGAGTTAAGTATGTTCCTTGTGGGTGCCAAGGGCATAATTAGTCTTTGTTATGACTATCCCCCTCCATCTAACTTTCATCTTGTCTAGGGTTAGGATTTATTTGGTCTTTAACTCTTGGTAGTGAAGATTCTAAAGGGTAGCATGGTCTCCAATGCTAGCAAGGTAGGATTTGGAAGAAAGAGGAAACATAATGTTGGGGTTTGTTGGGCTTCCACCTTAATACACCCTAATCACTCCTCCAAGGGAACAAGAGAAGCATGGTAGGAAAATAAATGTTATCATTTCAAGTACTTTGAAGCCACAAAACAAGACATGGGAAATCAAGAGAAAGGTGTTAATACCAAAGGACAAATTATAATTTAGGCCCATATTCTTGAGGAGATAAAGGACAAGGTAACAAACCCAATCTACTCTCATACATGCGAAACCCAGTTTTCAAAACAATTTAAACTTATTGGATGGTTAAGGCCTTAATCACACAAGCCTTGGAGAAGAACAAGGAAGAAGACATCTTGCATATAATTCAAATACTCGAAGGAAAATTTGAAGTGATATGCAAGAGGTTTTTTGGAATTGAATTGTCAGTTACTCATGTTACAAAGGGGACAATTAACCAAAAGTAGGAGGATGGTTTAAATGGAACTCAATCCAACTTGATTGCCCTGGAGGACAACTCACATTCATCACTATCAACTAGAAAAAAATAAAGGACGACCAAAATTATTTAAATGTGCCTATGGAGGAGAAGTCCCAATCTCCCTTGCTTGATCTCTAGCCTGAATGTTGTTAGTTTTTTATGTTCATATATTATTATGTACAATCATATGTAACTAGATTTTTCTATGCTTTATTTTTTTTGTAAATATATTGTAAAGAATATAATAACCTGGACAAGTTAGATGACATTAAGCGAGTGGGGTAATTAGTTTCCCTTGCAAGGATCACTTGCTTGTGGATGGTTGTAATATTTTTTCTTCGTATATAATTTGAAATATAGATGTATTTTTAAAAAAAAAAAAAAATTAAGTAATTATATAAATCTCTTATTAGAAGATGTAAAATGCTTTTATAAATAAATTATTGTTATATGAATTACTAATGTGTCCACAAAATATTTGTACCAGGCCAGGATCATTCCACCTAAAGGGATCATTTCCTATCAACTCAACCACAGAGTCTAGCCCTGAGGGTGTCGAGAGAATTGAACCCATGACCCTTCAGTAGCAAAGGTGCTTTAACGATAGGGACTCAACTAATTAAGCTAATCCTAGGGGATATATATATAGCCCCAAGAGTTAGCTCAATTGGACGAGTACCCATCGCATAAGCACCTCGCTATGAGAGGTCACGGGGTAAATTCTCCTCAGCACCCTCTGGGGTTAAGCTTCGATATGAGGTGGCGAGACTGATCCCTTCGGGATCTTCCCAAGATCATTTCTGTGGATGTAGCAGTCACCAATATCTGGAGTCCATGAACCACATCATATATATA
>APFE031361021.1:71123-89585 GCA_000404065.3 Pinus taeda | reverse complement strand
TATTTATTTTAATAAAAACGGATTTTTATATTAAATTTTAATATGATCGTAAAAGTGATCAAAATTTAAATTAATGATTGTGAATTATTTTGTGTTATATGCAAGTTCATACTTATAAACAAGTGTAATATGCAATGTTGTTGCTTACTACTTGCCTCTTATGCAAAAAGGAATTGATTGCAATTATTGAATGTTTGAATAAATTCATAAATCTAATAATGAAACACATTTGACCATGATAAAGGGAAGTATTTAATGTGCTAGATAACCTTGGAACAAAATAGATATAAGTGCATAGATAGTTTTGGATAAAAAATTAGCCCCAATATCATAGTTTGTTGCAAAAGTTAAGAGTTTATTGAAATGTGATTGTGCACATTTTATTCCATCTTTAGTTTGTGGGATTATCTAAATAATGATCATTAGTCTCACTATATTTGCATTAATTGAATAAATTCATAAATCTAATAATGAAACACACTTGAATATTAAGAAGGAAAGTATTTAATGGACTACATAATCTTGGATAACAATAGAGATAGGGGCATAGATAATTTTGGATAAAACTGTAATCCCAACCAGGCCTGGAAATTGATGTCCTACAAGACTCAGCAAGTATTTTACAGTTGGTGAAAATTTTTGCACGTCAAATCTCACGTCTAAAATATATTGGGGTCCCGTCATTTTGACATTTAATTACAAATCCAAACCATAAAAATCTATTGTACCAGAATTTACTAATCCCCAAAATTATTTATTATAACTAAAGTTGAGTTTACAAAAATTTAATCATGGGTGATCCAATAGGATTGCTCTGTACCTATGGAGTTCGGACTACAGGGCTATGACAAGGTTATGGCTAGAGTGCTATATTCTTTCAAGATCTGGTTGTTGAGAATTAATTATGACAAGGTTATGGCTAGAGTGTTATATTCTTTCAAGATCTGGTTGTTGAGAATTAATGGAACAGTATGGGCATTGGGCAATGGGGTCTACAGGGCTATGGCATGTAGCACAACTCGCTGGCATGCTATATTCTTTCAAGATCTCTAGAATTTACCAGGGTCCAGTTACCACTTTCGCCTTTGGCATCTAACCATATGTGTTTTGATGAATTATGTGTCTTATGGTTTTACATTTTCCTTTGTGATTGCTCTTTCTTGCTAATTGGGAAAAGAAATAACATCCCTGCAATCTTTTAATTTACCCCACTGCATTGTTGAATTTGTTTTTACCCTACTGCAGTGTTAAAGTGTTGAATTTGTTAGGCTTTGAATATGGCATGCTTAAAAACTGCTAGACTGGTGGTATCAACATATGAGGTATGTACTCTTTATTTACTTATGCTGTTAGTTTATTGTAAAACCTGAAAAATACTTACACGTTATGTAAAATTTGATATGGTATACAACCCTCTGTAAATTTTGAAGTAAATTAAGGCATGGTTGCTTTTGATTTTGTTTTTATCCTACTCCAGTGTTGAGTTTGTTAGCCTTTTAATATGGCATGCTTTAAGTTATATAAAATTTGATATGGTATACAACCCTCAAGAAATTTTGAAGTAAATTAAGGCGTGGTTGCTTTTGATTTTGTTTTTATCCTACTCCAGTGTTGAATTTGTTAGTATGGCATGCTTTCTTGTTCAAAATTTCTAGACTGGTGGTATCAGCCTATGAGGTATATACTCCTTATTTACTTATGTCATTAGTTCATTGTAAAAGGTGAAAAATACTTACAAGCTATGTAAAATTTGATAAGGTATACAACCCCTCGAAATTTTGAAGTAAATTAAGGTGTGATTGCTTTTGAATTAGTTTTTACTCGAAGTAAATTAAGGCGTGGTTGCTTTTGAATTTGTTTTTACCCAGTGTTGAATTTATTAGCCTTTGAATATGGCATGCTTTCTCATTCAAAACTGCTAGACTGGTGGTATCATCCTATGAGGTATGTACTCTTTATTTATTGTAAAACCTAAAAAATACTTACAAGTTATGTCAAATTTGATATGGTATACAGTCCGTATGAGGTATGTACTCTTTATTTATTGTAAAACCTAAAAAATACTTACAAGTTATGTCAAACTTGATATGGTATACAGTCTCTAAGGAATTTTTGAAGTAAATTAAGGCGTGGTTGCTTTATTTACTTATGTAGTTAGTTATTGTAAAACCTGAAAAATACTTGCAAGTTATATGTAAATTTTGATATGGCATACAACCCTTTACGAAATTTTGAAGTAAATTAAGGCATGCTTTCTACCAACCAGCTTAGGGAGCTCCTATAGAAATTTTGAAGTAAATTAAGGTGTGATTTCTTCCGACTAGCTTGGGGAGTAGCTCAAACTCATGCTCATGTTGATAGCCGGATAAACCCTCAAATTCAAGGAAAAAAGATGTGTATTTTATTTTTTGTATTCTAATCTATTATGTGTTTTATGATTTTATGTTATTTGGTAATTTTGAAGTTGAGGATTTTGAATTTTCAAAATTGCAATGGATAAATCATAAGAGGTTTAATGTTATTTGTTATTTTTGTAGAATGGGAAGTTGAAGATTTTGAATTTTCAAAATTGGAATAGATAAAGGGTTTTTAAGGTATTAGATTTATTTATGAATCAAAATTTCAAAAACATTTTCCTTGATTTCTCTCCAATTTTTTGCATGATGTTCTAGCAATTGTTTTAAGAAGATTTTAAGGTTGGCAGTCTTGTTAAATAAGGAACTTCATAACTAAGGACCCTGCCCAAGGCTTAGTAATATATCCGAATTCATGGTATCGTTAAATTTCTTTATTTTGTTTGTTGACTTCTATAATGCTTGATTTGTTTGAGTATGGTAGGGAGGTGCACAACAATAAATGACTTCTACTAAAATCCGCATGATTGATTGAAAACTAACTGTTGTGTTGTATTTTTATTTTTATTTAATTAAGTTAAAAAATGAAAACCAAATATTTGTTTTCTATTTTTAGTGAGACATCTTATTTTATCTGGAAATTATAATAAAACTAGTTTTGAAACTAACTAGTGTCAGTTGTATTTTTATTTTTACTTACTTAAGTTTAAAAAAAAATGAAAAACAAATATTTCTTTTTAATTTTAGTCAAATTTGTTTGGATCTAGAATTTGAGTCTCTTAGTGAGGGGAGATTGAAAATTTTCATATATAATATACGTATAGACCAGAATATGTTAAAAATAATGTTTCCTAGTTGACAAATGTATATACTTATAGACCAGAATATGTTAAAAATAATGTTTCCGGGTTGACAAATGTTTGAACATTTTGTCCTTTGTAAATTGTTACAGACGTGTTGTTAATGGTAAAACTACATAAAATATTACAAAAGAATGAAAAATGTGTGTCATTACATAAAATATTACGAGTGATTTGAATTTTCTGAGCCTTTTTGAAGAAAGAAAAAGATCTGTGATTAGAATTTTTGAGCATTTTTAGAAGAATGAAAAAGGTTAGTGATTATAATTTTCCCTTCCTTGTTTCAGAGTTTATGAGGAAAATTGCTTCGATTTGGTTTGTACATGCATAAGAAGAATTTATGAATTGAACTCTAGTCTTGATCTGTATTAAAAAAAAAAATCCTAAATTAATGTTCTAGCATCATTTGGGATAATCCTATTGTCAACCCAAAGATAAACTTACGAGAACCACTTGTAATTGTTCAATCCTCTTGCTTTAACGGTGAAAATTTATAGTTGAATGGTTAACTAAAAGTCCATTCTCTCCATATTTTTTTCAAGTTTTCTGCTACTTGAAGATTGTCAAGATTAGGGATCACCTATTGATATTTTAGTGATTTGTTTTTGTTAGAGATGGATATATCTATGTGAAGTCTCAAAGTTTGCAATTATAAGCACAACTTTGGTAATTTGGTTTAAAGAATGTTGTGTTAAGCATGAATAAATGCTAGTAACTGTTACTTTTAGTAAATTACCATAATTTCACTATATTTTCAACATCATACAGTGTAAGATGATTAGTATTATACTCACATTGGAGGCTTGGATGACCATGCTCACACTACGGATGTTGTACAATGCTCACTAGCATCTATGTGAAAACTATATGATTCTACTTTGAAGCTTTATAAACAAACATAGAATTATTTCTTGATTATTACATAGAAGAGTTAAATGCGAGAAGATCCAATGCTACTAGTTTAGTTTATTAGTATGAAAAGTGGTTTATTGGTGTAAAACGTAAAGTGAAGGGCATGTAAAATGTAAAAACGTCATGAAATTTTCATTTGAAAAGCATAGGGAATTTGAAATTCCAAGTCTGATTCCAACATCATCATTTTTTACAAAAGTTAATATTTTATTGAAATGTGTTTGTGCACATTTAATACATTTTTAGCTTATAAGATTATCTAAATAATGATCATTAGTCTCAATATAATTGCATTAAATAATTATTTAAGATTAAATGGAAACTGAACTAAATATATAATCAATTAAATTTTCAAAACTTAATTGTGAAAAAAATATATTTTCAAATCGTTATTTAAGTTTTAACTTTTTTATTATACATATTTAATCATTTTTTAAATTAAAATTTTAAAATAATATAAAATAAAATTACAATATTCATTATATATTGTAGTGTCACCTAAATAATATTCACCATTAAATATAAAAGAATTTAATGTATAATAATATAAAATATTAATTATAATTATTTATATAAATATTATTAATTAGTTTATGTTATCCATTAATCTTGTTAATAATCTTGTAATAGGTGTATTATAACCTAAGTTTAAAAATACATTTTTTTCCCTATTTCCCAAAAGAAAACAACAAAATAATAATATAAAACTAATTTAATTTAACCAGGACTAGATTATGATTTACAAAATTAGCCATCCATCTCATGCTATTTATTTTTTATTTAAAATAATTTTTGGATTTTTTAATTCAAACGCGTGACTATTGGGTTGAAGATTGGATCAACTAGCATAGTCTTTGAAGCCTGAAAAGCCCATTCCTCTACACCATAAATGAACGCAACATATCTAATTTTAATCTCACCAATAATCACGGTTGGTAAGAGGATTCTATTACATTTATATTGGGATAAACATGATTGTGGCTTTTCAGAGCACTGATTAAAATTAAATACATAATTCATATATGTTTGCGGACATAAACAAAATTCATTTATGAAATTTGTCAGAATGGAAATTTTAATTTTAATCACGAATATATGATATACCAGTTTTGATTTATTTAATTTAGAATTTATCAGGTCTGGTTAGGGATCAAATAATTTTAATCACGAATATATGATATATCAGTTTTGATTTATTTAATTTTGAATTTATCATGTCATGTGAGGGATCAAATCTCTCCAAGGTGCAAATTTTTTTTTTGGAATGTAGAATTTGAGAAAATGTTTGCACCTTGAGGGATTTGATCTCTCTCGGCGTATGATGTAATGTCATATTTTTAGATTATCATTATTATGTATATGTTTGAGATAAATTTCATACTTTGAAATTTACATTATATTTAAATGTTTTGAATGGTTTGTGTTTGGATGCTTTTAGTGGTTTGTGTGTTTATGTGTTTGGATTTGGATGGTAATGTTTGTGAATGTTACAGCTTTTGTGTTATATTTTATATGTGTATGTAATTTTCTATTAGTAATTAGTTGGTGATGAAAAAAGGTAAGACAACTTGTTAATAGCTTGCAAGAGGATTGACATTCCACATTTATTTCATTTCATTTTAGGTATCACAGTTTTTTACAGCTAATTAATTCTTAATAGTGTCCCCCCATGTATTTTTTTTTTTTTTTTTTTTTTTTTTTTTTTTTTTTTTTTTTTTTTTTCGAAGAAAAAGCGAACTTTTTATTAAGCGAATAAAAAGTTACATTGCAAATGCTTGTGCATTTCAGATACTGTTGTTTGACTGCATATGCAATCAAAAAAGACTTCCTTTCAACAAGAAGGACCCACTGCTTTCAAAATTAAGGCAGCTGAAAGAAAACCAAAAAGAGCCAGCTGCTCAATGTTGTCCAGCCATACACCATAATGGCCCTTCAAGAAGGGACATCAATGAAAAACATCATATAGACAGACCTCCTCATAAAGGAAAACGTCCCTTACAAAATTATTAAAATTTTGTGTTTACCGAAAACTGAAGTTTTACCGGAATAACATAATAGAGTATGTATAAAAAAGTGTAACATAGATCAAAAAAAGTGTGATAATGTTGTCCCTGTGCTCATGTATAAGGCGGCTGATCTAAAGAATGTATCTGTCCCTGAATTTCTTCTATGATTTTCCAGCTGCCCAGATTCTGTTGCAGACCTTCTTTAGAAAGCTTGTCTGATGTATCATTCCTATCCCTGTAAATATGATGCAAAAAGATACTGTTAAAAGATGATTTTAATACCATGATTTCTTCCAGCAAAGGTTTCAAAATTTGGTTATTGCATGAGCTTTTTCCATTGACCCAATTGATAACATTTAGTGAATCTCCAAAGATCTGAATTGTGATGATGTTCCTTTGTATGAGCCAGCATAGGAGCAACTTCAAAGTTGACAATTCTGCATAGTTGTTTGTTCCTGTCCCTAAACCAACTGAGGCTTTGAGGGTATGGTTTATGTTTACATGGATAACTATTCCAGCTCCTTCCTTGTTGTTCTGTGAGGCACCGTCGAAAAAAGACCAGGGAGTGTCCTCTTTGATGTAGACATCTTTATTTTGCCTTTGAGATTTATTCTCCATTGGTTCTGGGATGCTTGAGTAGATGGAGACACTTTGAATAGCTGTGACAGCTGCCGGGGTTTCCTCGTCCTGGAAAATGCTCTTGTTTCTGGCAATCCATACCCCCCAACATAGAATGAGTGGGAGATTCCGCATATTTCCTTCGGGGTATTGTTGCCACCATTTGGTCCATACTTCTGATAGATTTTCTCCTTCCCATTCTATCCTTTTGTTCATCAGTTTCTCTACCTCCCCCCAAATTTTTATTGTTGCTAAGCATTTTAGGAAGAGATGGTTGATGGATTCCACTTCAGACTTGCATAGAGAACATCTTCCTGGACCGTGCATATATCTTGACTGGAGAATGTCCCAAGTTGGAATTTTTTTCCTTAACATACACCAAAAAATCAATCTAGCCTTTGCCAGACATTTAAGCTTCCATAACTGCTTCGTCCACCATTCCTGTTCTCCCCAGCCTTTCCTGGACATGATGAATTTGTATCCACTTTTTGGAGAGTATTCTCCATTTTCTGCATGTGCCCATAGCAGTTGGTCCATCATGTCTTTTAATCTGACGTTTGATCTGGAAAGCTCTTGAGTATATGTTTCCCAATCGTTCCACCATCTTTGCTCTAGATCTAGTTCTTCTCCATTTTTCCAGGCTTGTCCCCACATAGATGAATGACCAACTTTTTCCACCTGATTTAATGTATGAATGCCTTTGCTTTCTAGGTGCCTGATTAATCCAGGGGATAAAGAAAAATTCTCATTACATCCTACCCACGGATCCCTCCCTATCTTTAGATTCCTTCCGTTTCCAATCTTCCATGCGAGTCCTTGTTCAATTACTTTGAAGGACCCCATAGTTGCTTTCCATATCACCGACCCCTTCTTCTTCTCCTTTGTTGGATTTCTGATCCATTCTTCTAAAGGCAATGGGTCAATGTATTTCCTTTTCACCACTCTGGTCCATAAGTTTTCCATCTTTATGAGTCTCCAACCAGATTTTGCAGTCAGTGATAGGCTGAAATCAGGAAGACTTTTTATCCCCCATCCTCCCCAGTCTTTTGGCCTTGCCACCTTTTCCCAGGCAACCCATGGAAGGACAGGGTTCTCCTTGGAGCCAGCCCAAAGGAATTTGCAGCAAATTCTCCTTATTTTCTCCAATATACCTTTAGGAACCCATGTTAATGCTGCCCAAAAAACTGGAATGGCCAATAGCACTGCTTTGATTAGAGTCAATCTCCCCGCTCTGGACAGCCATTTAAAGCTCCAATGGGAGATTCTGGCTTCTATTTTGGCGATTAGCCAGTTCCAGTCCTCTTTTTTGTATGCATTTGGTTTGAGCCAGAATCCTAGATACTTGAAGGGGGATTCCATATTACTTGTTTGATAGGGAAAATACAGTTGCATCTGAGCTCTTTCTTGTCTGGCTAGACCTTCCATTATTAACTGAGATTTCCTGGAGTTTATCTGCATTCCCGTAGCTTTCAAGAATAGATCAAGCATGACTTTTAATTCCTTTATTTCATTGGATTCTCCATTTGTGAAAACCAATATATCATCTACAAAAAGGAGATGTGAGATGTTCAGGTTTGTAGCTACTTCTAGACCTTTAATCTTACCTTCCCTTTTGGCCTTTTGAATCAGCTGACTTAATCCTTCTGCTACTAAAAGAAAGAGCAAAGGGGACAGAGGGCATCCTTGTCTTAATCCCCTCTGTCCTTTGAAAAAGGGAGTGGCTGCTCCATTGATGAGGACTGCATAGCTGACATTTGTAATACACCCCATTATCCAGCTGATGAAATCTGTTTTGAAGCCTAAGTGAGTTAGAAGCATTCGAATATATATCCAATTTATTCGGTCATAAGCTTTGGATAGGTCAATTTTTAAAACTGCTCCCTTCTTGTTCTTCTATTTAACACTATGCAATACCTCCTGTGCTACACCTATTGCTTCATGAATTTGTCTTCCATTTAAAAACCCGAATTGTTCCATTGAAATATGCCTTGACAAAATTGGTTTAATTCTGGTTGCAATCACCTTTGCAATGATCTTATAAATATTGTTGCATAATGATATCAGTCTAAAGTCTTCGAAGGTTTCAGGAACTTCCTTCTTCGGAATGAGGGCTATAAATGTTGCATTAAAGGGGTTGTAGACCTCTCCTTTCTTCATGGACTCTTCTACTACTTCCATTATTTATGCTCCAATCATATCGAAGAAATGGAGAAAGAGTTCTATGGTCCATCCATCCGGCCCAGGGCTTTTTTCTTTTGCCATTGATTTTATGACACTTTCAACTTCCTCCTTTGTGACTGGCCCATGCAAATCCTCTGCTTCTTCCTCCTCCACGTACCTTGGGAAGCATTGTGCTGTCTTGATCACCTCAGCAATAGTGATCTCTCCTAGGTCTCTAAATAAATTCTGGAAATGATTTTGTCCTAGTGTTGACAGAGATTCAAATGTCTTTGCCTCCCTTCCTCTTTCATTTTTTAGGTTCCAGATAGTGTTAACAGACTTTCGCCCTTTTGCATAATTGTGAAAAAAACTAGTGTTTTCATCCCCTGCCTTAAGCCAAATTGCTCTGCTCTTGAGCCACCACTCTTCTTCTTTTGCCAAAAGGATTTGACTTTTGAGCTTCTCAAGGTGGAGTATCCTCTCTTTTGATTCTTTTGAAGCATATCCATCCTCCTCCATACTTTCCAGCTTATGAAGTTCCTCGCTAATCCGAGAGATTTCCTCATTCTGTTTTGCCTTCCTGTCTTTTTCCCAAGATATAGTTGCTTTCTTCCACTTTTTAAGGTTTTCCATGAACAGGAACCCTTTGTCTTCTGAGGTGCTTCTGTCCGGATGCCTCCATATTTCTTTAAATAATTTAATGAAAGATTCTTCTTGTAACCAAGATGCATTGAACTTGAAAGGTGTTGGCGGCTTTGGAGGAGGTTTTGTGAGTTCCAGGTAAACTTGGAAGTGATCTGAAGCCCCAAGGTCTCCTGAAGTAGAAGCATATCTGTCTTTGAATTTAATATCAATTCCCTGAGGGCCAGTTTTTTGGGTTTACTGGCCAAACCCCTGCAATTCCATGATGTAAGAATCATTTCAGAACATTTTCAGGGGCCTGCACCGCTCTAAGTGCCCCAGGTATTGACTGTTGCTTCCCATCTGCCACATTGTGTTTTGCTTTAATCTGGGCCATAGAGAGTTTTGATTTCCTTCCCCTTTTCTTCCGGTTCAGGCTCGGGGGAGAGGACTGACCTATTCCTCCCACAGCGTCTAAGGAGATCAGTTTGGAGTCCAAGGATCTAAGGTTATATGGACACGAATGATGATGGGCCGGGGGGTTTGGGTTTGCGGAGGCATCATTACAATTCAGATCTAAGGAGGGAATTGCGGCCGAAATGGTTTCAATGCAGTTTTCCAATGAAGTTCTAACATGACTTTCATTTAAATCATTGATATCAGAAAAGCAAAATTTTGAAGGAGAATCATAGGCCAGGCAATCTTTTTTATTTTCTGAATTGAGAATAGGGGAAGATTTTGAATCTAAGCACATACCCTTTGCGCCTTCGCTCTCCAAAGGGATTTGAGGTGCTGGCACTGTGATCTCCATGCTTGTTGTTGCATCCTCGAGCTCTGGTTCTTTTTCTTCCCGATTGAACTGAAGATCTTAAGATGCTACATTTATTGTCTGCCCCCCCTAATGAGGATCCGTCTCCATTTCTTCTTTTGTCTGCTGTGTAGTGGCCTCCTCCCGGTGAAAGATCATGTTTTGGTGAACAATCTTCTCAAATTGAGTTGTTGTCCTCTGAAATCGTCTCCTTCGCCTTCCTAAGGGGCATTCCTTAGCCAGATGACCGTAGACATGGCATCTGTGGCATCTAAAGGGAAAAAATTCATAGTCCAGGATCTGTTCGAAGACGAAATATTTGTACTGGAGATTGATTTTCTTTGCTAATCCTCCACTGAGATTTAGGTTGACAAGAATCCTTGCCATAGCCTTATTCTGAGATTGCTAGAAGGACCAATCTGCTTCTAGAAAGGTTCCTAGCTTGTTCCCTATAGCCTTGAAAACTGATTCGACCCACAGGAAGGAGGGTAATCCTGGTGCCCTCACCCAAACCGGGAAGACGTCTGTTTTCTCATGCACGGCGTCGAACAACGGGCTCCATCTTTTTAAAAGTACTGGTATATTCCCAAATTCCCAATTCTTTCCGACCACCCAATCGGCTGCCTCTTTCTGCTCGAAACGCACCATGAACCAACCCTTTGCTAGGGTCGAAACCTCAAAACCTTTGATGAGATCAGACTGCCAATTTTGTTCCCCCCAAGCTTTAATGAAATTTGAGGTGAAATTTTTCCCCCTCGCCCTGCCAACCAAGGTGCATTCGGCCACCTCCAAGGCCTCTTCAATCTGCACATCCATACCCAAAACCAGATTCCCTTCCAACTCCTTCGAATTGATTGGTCTCTGTTTTTTCCTCTTCTCCCCTTTTTTTCTTAACTCGTCAATCTCCTCCCTCGATTCCCTGATTGTCTCCTCCCTTTCTTGCTGCTCCCGTCCGTGATTCAATGAGGAGGGCCTTTTCTCTAGAGGGGCAAGAACCGAATTGTTAACAGAGACATTGATAAGATCAGTTGTGGATTGATTGCATACCTGGGCCTCAAAGGCTGATTCGGAAGGGTTTTTGCATAGATCTGGCAGTCCTTCAGATTCGACATCCCTTCGTCCTTCTATCCTTTTGGGTCTGCCTGGTCCTTTGGCAATGGATGCCCTAGTACCAACCACTACCCTTCTGAGATCCCCTTCGGTTCGTTGCCCTGAGCTTGACCCAAAGAGAACAATGTCCTCTAAACTTCCAGAGAGAACCGGCCCAATGCACGAGGATTTCCCTTTGCTGGCTTGATGTAGATTTCGAGGGCTTGCATGCAGTTCATTTCCGCCCTCCTTGCTCATCTGCTGCAAGTCCTTGACTGTCTGATTCAAGTGTTCATTCCCTTCTACCTTCTTGGCCGACAGAAGAGAGACTTGACTGTTCCATTGCGGTTCCGAGGAAAGAGGATCTAAGCTTAGGAAATCAGGCACACCAAAGTAACGTTCAATGTTCTGTGCTGTCGGGTCTTTCCCCCAGACCGACAGAATATCCTCCATTGCCAGATCTAGGTCCACGAGTTCGTCGTTAACCATGGTTACTGAAGGGGTGAAGGTTCACGAGGTAACGCCTTGCAGTTCAATGCCAGCACAGTGTTCTAGCCCCTATCCTCCGTTGAAAACCCTCGATGCTGCGTTGAATACCTGAGCTCCCAGCTGTCAGCCCTACGCTGACCCCCAACCACCAGCTATCCGTTCCCTGTCGCAATCCACCGAAAGGCTGACCGCGCTGCAGCTTAGGCCAGGCTCTTATGCTGTTGTCTTAAACCCGCAACCTGTCGGCCCTGGTTCCTTCCTGAAGCCCTGTACCCAAACCCTCGTCTGCACCTCCATCGAACCCCCGAAGTCCTCCGACCGTGTCCCCAATGTATTACTAAATATATCTTGAAGAATAGTTTTAATTTTAAATTTGTTGAGTTACCTCAATCTGTTGAGATAATAGATATTGTTAATAACATTAATTATGAGAAATGATGAAATAAAAATTTTGAATGCAAAGTGACAATGTAATAATGTGTTGAATGGCAAAAAATGTGAATAATAAGAATGTAGTCATTTACAAATAGTCTTTATTGTAATCAATCTCAACCATTTTCTTCTACTATTCTTATTGTCGCCCCTGTTAGTTTTGCCATATTTTCATATCGATTATATCAAAAGTGCAGTTGAAATCATAAACCATGCAAATCTTTAACTTGAGCTATTGGTGTAAACATATTACCTTTTCTCTCTTACTATCCAATATTAATAGGTTGAATTACTATAACACAAAAATCAATGCACATTCTCAATAATTGTTTTGTTCTTACACTAAAATCAATCACATTGTTAATCCAATCACTTTAAAATTAATGTACCATCATACAACCAGCTACATCAAATCAGAAATCAACATCTACACTGAAATCAACGCATCTAATACAAATAGTCAAATATGATTAGAAAAATACATCTACATTGAAACCAATGCATCTAATGCAAGCAATGAACTACACAGAAAGAAATGAATCTAGCATACGCAATCAAATATAATAAAAAATCAACATCTACACTAAAATCAATACATCTAATGCAAACAATCAAATATAATTAAAAATCAACATCTACACTGAAATCAATGCATCTAGTGCAAGCAATCAAATAGAATTAGAAAACATCTACACTAAAATCAATGCATCTAGTGCAAGCAATCAAATAGAATTACAAAACATCTACACTAAAATCAATGCATCTAGTGCAATCAATCAAATATCATTAGAAATAAACATCTACAATGAAATCAATGCATTTAGTGTAAGTAATCTTCTTCCCTCTCTCCCCCCTCGATCTATATCTATATCTCCCTCTATCTCTCATTCTTTGTCTCTCTATCTCACCCCCAAACATACACATACTCTCTACATCTCTCGCTTGTCACTCCCTCTCTCTCTCTCTCTTTATGTCTTTCTTCTTCCCTCCCTTTCTCCCCTTCCAACTCCATCTCTTTGTCCCTCCCTCTCTCCTCCTCTCTCTCCCTTCCTCTCTCCTCTTTTCTTCCGTCCTTCCTCTCTATACCTTTCTCACCCCCCATCTCTCTCTCTCTCTCTCTCTTTTCCCTCTAACCCTGTCACTTTCTCCCTCCCTCTCTCCTTCTGTCTCTCCTCCTCCCTCACCCTCCATCTTTGTGTCTCCCTCTCTCTCTCTCTTATCCTTCTCTCTCTCTCTCACTCCTCTCCTTCTCTCTCTCTTCATTCCTCCTCTCTTGTCTAATTTAGTTTATCTCCTTCAGTGCAAGCAATCAAATAGGATTATAAATCACCATCCACACTGAAATCAATGCATCTAGTGCAAGAAATATTCTTCCCCCTCTCCCAACTCCATATATATATAATATATATATATATATATATATCCTCCGTCTCTCCCTCTTTGTCTCTATATCTAACCCCCCAAACACACATGCTCTCTCTCTCCATATTTATCTATCTCTCCCTATCTCTATCTCTCTGTTCTTCCTTATCTTCAACTTCCATCTATATCTCTATAACCCTTTGTCTCCCTTTTGTTTTTCTATATCACCCCCAAAAACTACACACTCTTTCTCCATATCTATCTATATGTCCCTCCCTCTTGCTCTCCTTCACTCTCTCTTTTCCCCTTCTCTCCCTCTCTCCCCCCTTCTATCTCTCTTCCTCCTACTCTCCTCTCCCCTTCTCTCTCCATCTTCGTTATCACTCCCTCTCACTCTCTCCACCTTTCTCTCTTTGTGTCTTTCTTCTTACCTTACTATTTCTCTCCCTTCCTCTCTCCTTGTCTCTCTCACGTCCTCGCTCTCTTCCTTCCTCTCTCAACCTTTCTCTCCCACCTCTCTCACTCTCTCTCTCTCCAACTTTGTCTCTATTTCCTTCCCTCTCTTCTTCTCTCTCACCCATCTCTCCATCTCTTCTTCTTTGTCTCTCTATCTCACCCCCAAGCATAAATATTCTCTCCATCTCTTCCTTGTCACTCCCTCTCTCTCTCCACTTTTCTCTCTCTATGTCTTTCTTCTTCCCTCCCTTTCTCTCCTTCCAACTCCATCTCTCTATCCCTCCCTTTCTCTCCTTCCAACTTCAATTCTCTATCCCTCCCTCTCTCATCCTTTCTCTCACTCCCTCTATCTCTCTGCCTCTATCACTCTATGTCTTTGTTCTCCCCTCCATATATATCTAGAGTTAATATATATCATTATAATATAAAAAATTAATATTATATTAAATTATTAGACTGAATAATATTAATATTAATATTAGATTTAATAATAATATTAACATTAATTTAATATTAATCTTTCAATATTAATATTAGAATTAATGATGTTTTTTATCTAGCATGATAACAAAATTTATTATAAAACTACATCAAATGAATATTTTCTAATATTGAAGACAAGGTGGAATGCTGGAGGGAAGCGCGAAGAACAGCTAGGGTTGAAAGTGTGCAGGCGCTGATCTCCATGGTAGGGCATGGAGGAGGGAGCTCTACTCCCTCCTACAAGCAAGTTGTTACCAGTTGTGGTAAGAAGCCAATGGAAGAAGTCAGAAGTCTTGATGACGAGGGGAAAGAGAGCAGTGAAGAAGAGCAGGAGGGAGTCAAACATTGTGAAAATAAAAGCACAAAAGAAAAGGAAGAAAAGGGAGCAAAATCCAAGGCACAGAAAGAACCTTGTAAGCCCAAATTTGAGGTTACACTCAGGCTAGTCCTGAATGATCTTCCGTTGTAGGCACACAGGGACCACATGCAAACTTATGCTATCATTTGTAAATTCATGGGAGTATGGCCCACTGAAAAAGCTTTATAGACATGGATCAAACACCATTGGAAACCAAAAGGGAGCATTGACCTACATCTGGGGTCAAAAGGATTCTTACAGTGGTCTTCACTAATATTGAAGATAAAGACAGAGTGTTTGAAGGACCGCTCTACTTCTATGCAGCTGCTGGCCTCTATATGAGGTCGTGGATGATAAACTTTGTCTCAGAGTGGGAGACTTTCACATTAATTCTAGTTTGGGTAAGACTTTACTCCCTTCCTCTTGATTACTAGCAAACAAAATTGTTAATATCCATAGGTAATAAATTAGGACGTTTTGTCAAGGCTTCAGAAGCCACTAGAAGAGGAAAATATACTTCCTTTGCATGAATCTGTGTGGAAATGAATCTCTTCAGAGCTCTATCGGAGGAGTTTATCTTGGAAGTTTTTGATGAAGAATGGGTGGAAACACTAGATTATGAACATATTCCTTTTAGATGTCGGAGATTTCATGAACATGGACACCTGTTTAGAGATTGCCCTCTCAGTAAAATCGAGAATAAGAGCAGAACTTCCACAATGAAAGATACAGAAAGCTTTCAAAAAGTGAGCCAAAGAGGAAAAGGTGGCAAAAGGGAACTTAAGCAACATCAAGTAGAAGGGCCTCAAGTTACGCATAATAGGTTCCAAGTTCTCGAGGAAGAAGAAGAGACGATAAAAGTAGAACAGGCAATAGAGGAAAGTCCAGAGGACAAGGAGATAGAGGAGGACAAAGACCAACCAAAGAACAATAACATACAGAAAGAGGCTATGATGAGCGATGTAGAACTGGATATGGACCAGGAAATTACCCAGAGTGAGATGGAAATGGAGGATCATGAACTGCAGGAGATTCTAGATAGAGAGCACCTAGATTTGGAAGGGTTCTTGAAACAGGGAACCATGGGAGGGTTAGATTCATTACCTCAAGAAGAGTTCTCTAGAGTATAACAGTTGTACTTATGGAAAACCCAGGCTAGTGGGGTGGAAAGGCAAGGTAACACAGCAAACCATGGAAAAGAAGGTGTGAAATATATAAAAAAAAACACACCATGATTAGCACCTTTGAGGTCCAGGAAAGAAAAGAGGCAGAAAAAAGTGGAATGAGCTGATGATGGAGTGTGGAAAGCTAATGATAGATTCGGGTAAGATGAAAGACCTAACCAGTTACTCTTTCACTAATCTTTAATGATGAATTTTACTTCTTGAAACATCAGGGGTCTAGGTAGTAAAAGGAAGTAAAGATTACTTAGTAACAAAATGAAACAGGAAGCTTTAGATATTATATTTATCCAGGAAACTAAATGTTTTATTTAGAAAATTAAAGAAATTCATAGTAAATGGCTCAGTCATTTTGAGTTTCTAGGAGTCAAGGCATAAAATACAGTAGGTGGCATTCTTACTCTTTGGAATCCCCTAAAGATTGGTATAATAGATGCTAAAGCTTCCAGAAATTATTTATCAATGGTCATTCAACCTATGGGGGATAGGGAGATCTATCTGGTAACGAATGTTTATGGCCCTTAGAGAATGGACGACAAATCGAGATTTCTATATTCTTTTATAGATCTCAGAGAGAGATATACTGGGATTCCATGGATTATGGGTGGGGACTTCAACATGATCAAATCACTATTGGAGAAAAAAGGGGGCACCAGAGCTCTAACCAAAGATGCCTTAGCTTTTCAATCTTTTATGGACACTATGAAATTGGTTGACATTGATTCAAGTAATGGTCTCTTTACTTTGAACAATAGAAGAGGAGGAGGGTCTTTGGTGGCCTCAAAGCTAGACAAATTTATCATATCAGAGGACCTTATACTCAATGATAATGGAATGGAAGCAAGGATTATGCCCTTTGGATGATCTGATCACTGGCCAATTTAACTAGAGACCAGGAGCATTGGTACTCCCAGGAATAGACCTTTTAGATTTGAGAATATCTGACTCACCCATCCAGATTTCATCAACAACATTTCAAGTTGGTGGTCTGAAGATCTGCATATTTAGGGTACAAGCATGTTCCTTCTTCACAAAAGACTAAAACATATCAAGCTTAGGCTAAAAGAGTGGAACAAGAAAGAATTTGGCAATATTTTTGAAGGAAAAAAAGCTGTTGAAAACAAACTACAGATACTCAACCAATCCCTTATCAAGGTTGGCTTTGATAAACTCAGCAATGAAAAAGCCACCAAACTTCAGCATGAGTGGGAGAACTTATGCAAACAAGAGGAAATATTTTGAAGACAAAAATATAGAGTGCAATGGTTAAAGGAATGGGAACGAAACACCAGGTTTTTCCATAGGTCAACCTTGGAAAACCAAGCTCATAATAGAATCTCCTCGATTAAGGATGAGGAAGGGCAACTACTCAGCGCCCATGAAGAAATAGACGTTGTATTAGTTCAACACTTTCATGGGATTGCAAAGGAAACCATTTCAAACATAGAGCCTTTCATTAAGGATCTAACCAGACATATACCAAGACTAGTGTCCAGAGAGGATAATTTCAACCTCAATAGGCTAGTAACTGAAGAGGAAATCAATGAAGTCCTCGAGGAAATGCAGAATGGTAAAGCACTGGGTCCTGATGGTTTTAATGTGGATTTCTTTAAAGCCTGCTGGAATATTGTTAAACAAGATATTTTGAATGTAGTAGAAGATTCCAGGAGGAATAGAACTATTCTGAAGGCACTCAATACCTCCTTCATTTCACTGATTCCTAAATAGGATAATGCTCTAACTCCTGATAAGTTTAGACCCATAGCATTGTACAATATGGTTTACAATATTATATCCAAGGTTGTAGTTAATAGACTCAAACCTCTTCTCCCCACTCTAGTTTCTGGGGAGCAATCTGGTTATGTGGAAGGTAGAAAAATTCTCAATAACATCATTCAAGCACAAGAGGTGGTGCACTCACTGACTAGCAACAGAAATGCTGGAATGATCATGCAGGTGGACCTAGCTAAAGCCTATGATAAGTTGAACTAGACCTATATCAAGAGGGTTCTTATTGCTTTTGGGTTTGATCATAATTGGGTTAGATGGGTCATGGATTTGGTAACTTCTTCTAGCTTTTCAATTTTGGTAAATGGCTCTCCTTCCGAGATTTGTATTCCCTCGAGAGGCCTCAGGCAGGGAGATCTACTCTCTCCCTTTCTCTTTATACTCATGATGGAAGGACTTGGTAGATCGATTAAGCAGGCAAAATCAAAAGGAAAAATCAAGGGCCTTCAACTTTCTGAGAATGGACCGGGAAGGATGTAAAGCTA
>APFE031361021.1:0-43139 GCA_000404065.3 Pinus taeda | reverse complement strand
TATAATAATCAATATTTTAGATCTTAAAGGCACAACACAAAGGCTCATTACATTTTTTCCAATATATACACAAAACAATGAAATTGATATAATAATGAAAATATTAATTATGCCAAGAAGGAGATGCGTAATTCCTTGGGCACTAATTGACAAGTGCCTTTTTAAAATTAAAATATATATACATATTTGTCTAAATAAAAATCACTGTTGACTACAATATAAAACACACACATATATGTAGTTTTAGTTAAAATCATTATTAAACATCAATAATCCCACACACCTTAGTATGAAGACATGGTAAAAAATATTTAGCTCAATTAAAAAAACAAAAACAGAAAAAATTATTTTCTATCTTGAGTGTGAAGAAAATGTGTAATGTTTATGTTTTTTAAAAATATTTCAATACAAAATTTAAATAAGCTATTTGAATATTTATTTTAATTATATATATATAACATTTTGTTTCTTGCTATCTGATAATGCAATCCATCTTGGAGGAGACTTCTCGGCCTCAATCTTACCATTCTCAAACTTAGATCACTCGCCTATCGCGCTTCAATGGCAAAGGCCATGAAACACTACTCGAAGACCTTTCCGCTTTGAGACTTTCTAGCTAACTCATCCAGATTTTCGCAATCTGATTAATATAGTGTGGAAGAATTGCAAACCCCCGGATGGCACCAAAATGTATCAATTCCAGCAAAAACTCAAAAATCTCAAGAACAATATCAAACACTGGAATCAGCTTACCTTTGGCAACATCTTCCAAGCACAAAGTACTTTGGACAAAGAGATGAAAAAACTATGGCAAAGAATCATCATGGAAGGAAGATCTGAAGTTTTTTTTAGAGCAGGAAAAACACCTACAAACACAAATATCAGAAAGAACAAAACAAGAAGAAATATTGTGGAAACAAAAATCAAGAGTTAGATGGCTTAAAGAGGATGAAAGAAACAGAAAGTTATTTCATCGCACTACTATCCAGCGAAGAATGCACAACATCACTTACATCCAGAATCGGCAAGGGGAGCGACTGGAAAAGCATGAGGATGTAGAACAAGAACTTCTAACTCATTTTCAATAGGTACACCAGGAACCTCAGATAGATCGATTGCCGACTATAGATAAAATCACTAAGAATGTCCCAAAAATCATAACAAAGGAACACAATCAGCGTCTCCTCAGACCAATATCTTTTCAGGAAGTGGAGAATGCCATGAGACAACTCAAGGTAGGAAAAGCACCTGGCCCAAATGGCTTCACGTCCAATTTCTTCCACAACTTCTGGGATCTAATCAAAGAGGAGGTATGGCAAGTAGTTGAGGAATCCAGGACTAATAGATGGATGCTTCCCTCTCTGAATGCAACCTTCATTGCTCTCATCCCCAAGGAAGAACATTCTCAAACTCCGGACAAATTCCCGCGTATTGCTTTATGTAATGGCATCTACAAAATTGTCTCCAAAGTTATTGCTTTGCGACTAAAACCTCTGCTTCCACTACTCATATTGCCAGAGCAATCAGGCTATGTGGAAGGAAGGCAAATCACGGATGGCATCATTCTCACTCACGAGATCATTCACTCCTTAAAGAAGTCCAAGAAAGCAGGTATGCTCCTAAAAATAAATCTCTCTAAAGCCTTTGATAGCTTAAGTTCAAAGTATATTCAAAAAATGTTGCTCGCCTTTGGCTTCTCCCCTCCTTAGGTTAGATGGGTCATGAGTCTGATAACGTCTAACTTCTTCTCCATTTGGTCAATTGGATCCCTTCCACTCCCTTTCTCCCATCTAGAGGAATTCGACAAGGTGATCCCCTCTCCCCCTTTCTGTTTGTCATTATGGCGGAAGGTCTTGGCAGAAGCATCAAAGAAGCTCTTCACTCCCGGCAATTGAGAGGGCTCTCCTTTCCCAACACCCCTGCTTTCACCCACCAACAGTTCGTAGATGATAACATGCTTGTTGGCCATCCCTCGGTCCAAGAAAAATTAAATTCCATTTTGACTGATTCTCGAGCGCCTCTGGAGCATGCATTAACAAGGCTAAATCCCAAATTTTTTTCTTTCATACCCCTTCCATAACACAAACCTCAATTTCTAGGATCCCGAGTTTTATGATAGCCATTGTCCCATCCAAATACTTGGGCGCTCCCATGACGGAAAATGCCTTAAAACACTCATCTTGACAATTGCTCTTGGAAAAAATGGAAGCTCGTCTCTCTTTCTGGACTTACAGAACTCTAAACATGGCAAGTAGACTAGTCTTAATCAAAGCCACGCTGCAATCCATGTCGCTTTATCTTTTTTCAGTTCTGGCAGCGCCAAAGTGGGTACTCAAGAAAATCAAACATCTTCAAAGAGCCTTTCTATGGGGAAACACGGGACAAAAGTGGAAATGGGCACTAGTAAAATGGGATACAGTATGCCTTCCAAAAAACTCAGGAGGTATTGGGCTTCGTGATCCTCAACATAGTGACGTAGTCATGGGCACGCACATCTAGTGGAAATGGATCTGGGAACCCCATACTCCTTGGGCTATTCTCTGGACTGTAAAATATGCCAATAATCGACCAGTGGATGACTTAATCCGACTCACAGAGGTTGGCCCAGGATCCCTAATCTAGAATGCAACTAAACAGCATAAAGATTTAATTCAACAACACAACTTCTAGGAAATTTGGAATGGTAATAATGCGCAGTTCTGGGAGGATTCGTGGCAGCAAAGACCTAAATTGCAGGATCTGATCAAACCCCACCAAATACAGGACTAGGAAGGGCAACCGATGGTCAAGGTCAACCAACACTGGAGACCCACTCAAACTCAAGGATACATGCAATGGATAAGCTTGAACCACATCATCAGACAAGGCACATAGCTCATCAAGGAAAATCTGGTAACAAAGCTTTCAAATAGGAAAATACGCTACTCTGATAAGAAGGATATCATTAGATGGGGATACGAGGCGAGAGGAACCTTCACTTCACAAGAGGCCTATAATATAATTATAAGGAATCATACAGTCAAAGACACTCTATGGAACAAAGTATGGGCCCCCACCATATGGCAAAAAATATCAACTTTTTATGGTTGCTATGCCAAAATAAAATCCTCACTTGGGACAACCTTCGGAAAAGAAGCTTTTAGGGGCCTTCTATGTGTCCCAATTGCAAACATGAGAAAGAAACCATTGAGCATCTCATAAACATTTGCCCTCTAGCAAATCGACTCTGGGAAAAAGTAAGCTTCAGGTGCCAAAAAGATGGACGCATTAAGGAGGATATCACCGACATTGTTCACACCTGGACAATCAATCCATACAAAGGCAAACTGTTAAATGCCTTATGGAAACTTATTCCGGGCATTCTCATGTCGACTGTATGGAAAGAAAGGAATCGTCGCATCTTCAAGGACCAATCCTCCCCTTTCGAAGTCCTATGGAATAATATATGTCAAAACCTTCAAGAAACCTTAATGCTTCAAACCTGGTACGAAGAAGACTTTCCCTCCATTTCACAGGAACAGAATATCTAGGCTAATTGGAATCTTCAATAGAACCAGTTGCAAGTAAATTAGAGTAAAACTTCATCACAAGGAAAAACACCAGACCGATGGATTCCTCCACCCCAACATATGCTACAACTTAACTTTGATGGAGCGTCTAAAGCCAATCCAAGAAAAGCAGGGTATGGAGGAGTCTTCAGAGATCACAAAGGCATTCCTTTTCTAACCTACACAGGTCCAATGGGTTGGGATACCAATAATTCGGTTGAATTAGAGGGACTATGGCAAGAGCTTCTCCTTGCTCAACTCCAAGGCTTCTTCCCACTTATAATTGAATGGGATTCTCAGATCCTCATTAACATGGTTAATCAAATTCTGCAAGGGACTCCATCATACAAAGTTGGCAGCAGTTGGAGATTGGCAGAACGCTTAGAGCACATTGAGCAATGGCTCTCAACCCACAGGGCGGTCACCCTTAAACACATTCGAAGGGATGGCAAAAAAGTAGCTAATCTATTAGCAAATATGGGAGTAGACAATGGAAGGACCCTACATGCAAGAACACTCAATGCTATCGCCACTACTCTTTAGTTACAGGAATACAATGACTTGGTGCAAATTGAAATGGTACAGGAAGAAGAAACACACCCAGATGCGGTTGATTATCCAGGTAATTAATTCAACAAGACGGTCGGGCAGCGGATGGGCTGGCCACATGGCTGCCTACGTCCTCCCACAAGCCCACCTGAGGCACATTCAAGGCACCTTGCAGGAGCCATTAAATGTGTCCCAAGGCTGAGACTGCTCCACCTCTTTCATAGTTATGGAATTTGCAGAGCATTATGTTATCCCTCCCCCCTTTCTCCACTGTGTCTGCCCTCTGCAAGCCTCTGAGCCATGCTCTCGCACTGTCACTGGCTGTTGATGCTGGCTGCTAAGCTGCATTGACCTGGGTAATGGATTTCATTACTCTCAAACCAGGCTCTGCAACTTAGCTCTGGCTGAACCCTCCTCGGTCCATCCTCTGCACAATTATTCCACCACCACCCCTGCTGCTAACCTTGTCTTCAATCCTGCGATGGTTCGTCATCGAATGCGAAGCAGTAGGGGAGGCACGTGCGGCGGAAGCATCTTCCCTCCTACAACTCCCAGCCTTGACTCTGTTTCCCCTGCTTCTTCAGCAGATAATCCCAATCCATTCGGCTCTTTCCATGGCCGATATCCAGACACCCGAAGCGGAAGGGGAAGAAATCGTTTTCAAGGTTCTGAATGGCGAGACGCTGCAATTCATATAGAAAACTTCCCCCTCCCCCCGCATCTAGCACCCCATACCACTCAATTTCGTTTTCGCAGCACTCTAAACTGGCACGCCATCACTGCTACTGTTACTATTACATTTACTGAAGAAATGGACCCGTCGACACCTCTGCATGCACACAGCGAAGCGCTGAACAGGGCAGCTCCAAGCAACAAAGGTGTTTGCAACCCAAGTGAACAGCAACCCGACGTTGATAGAGCCACCTTGCATGGCAAAGCACTGGCTGGCAAATAGCAAGCTATGGGGAGAAATCTTGGTGACACTCAGGCTTCTGGCAGCCAACGAGGCGACACATCTGGCCTACATACAGGCACGGGGAACACTGAAACCGTCCACCCAACTTAGGGCGAGGACACGTCCGCTGAAGAGGATGATTGGGACAAATATGCGTGCAAGGTTGAAGAAGAATCGGCCCCGGACAACCTCTAGCCCTGACACTTGGCAGCCAGGTGTCGCTTTTTTTGCGAGGTGGATGCTTCTCATGCTGACTGGGAGTTTACGGTTAAATTTATGTTTTATGATTAGATCTATGCAATGTTTGAGATGTCATTTTGTCTTTTGGTCAAAACTGTTAACCCATATGTGGATATCTTTGATTTCCTGCACTAGTTTCCCCTTTGTTGGGGTAGTCACCGCTAAACCAAATTATTTTGTGATGGTTGTTGCTCAATACTTTGGAGGCCAAACCTCTCTGTAATTATCTTTTTTGTATCATATTAATAGATTAATCTTACTTAGAATATATATAGTATATATATTATTATATATATTATATATATATATGTAATTTCAATGTCCCAGAGAAAAGTAATTGAATTTTTTTTAGAGTCGTGATTATAATATTAAACATAATAAATTTCATCAATGCTCAAAAGAAAAGTGATTGAAAGTAAAAAAAAATCCAATTACTTTATAATAATAAGTGAATGTGTAATTCATTTTCTACATAAAATTAAATGTGCCATTTTAAAAAATATTATTAAATAATAACATTAAAAAAAAATCATATGAGTAAATAAGTAAATATTTCATAGGTTGTAATAAACATCTATATAAAATATATTAATAACAAAAATGTTAAAAAATGTTATAATAACCAAAAAAAACATTTTAATGAGGACAATGTGATTCATAAATAAAATATTTCAATGATTGTGTTAAAAAACATATTTCAATGTCATATATATATATATATATATATATGGATGGTTAAAAAAGGCTATGCATATATTATACGAAGCAATTGAAATAAATATATTTTAGTGATTAAAATATTTCAAGTAATATAACTAATTTACATTTTGGCTTTTTTTCTTTCAATTATGGTCAAGTAGAATAACTAATTTATATTTTGGCTCTTTTTCTTTCAATTATGTTTGAAATTCAGCAAAAAGATGTGTTGGAAAAGATGTGTTGGAATTGTAAGCTTAAAGCTTTGTGGTCTACACAATTGAAGTACTTAAGAATTTTTCAAGGGGTTGAATATATTTATGTAAAAACTCAATTAAACAATGAAAAAGTACACATGGTGTGTAGAGAGAAAAAATATAGATCCATTTTAACCATGGATCTATCAAATCCCAAGAGAAATTAAATATCTCTAAGTGCAAATCTCTTTTCATATTTTGCACTTTAAAAGAAGTTTGCACCTCAAAATATCTGATCTCTCAGTACTTGCTAGATCCACCTTTACACTCTAAAATAAATTTGCACCCAGCACTCACTAAATCCATAAATGAATATATAATATTATGTTACAATCATGGTGTCCATGTCTTCATAGCCCTCTCCAGAATCAAGGAAACCAAAGGATTTATGAATAATAAATTATGAACTATCAATGTCTCTTGTGCTTTTCACACCTCCAAAAAGAGTCGTGCTTTTCAAACAAGCATAGTTTGCCATGATGAAATTAGTAGCGTAAAGTGTCTGGACTACTTTTTACATGTTCGAAAATTTCTTGAGGTTAGTTTTTCTTATGAATTTCACTATTTTTTACATAGTACCAAAAAATACTCAAAAATGGAAAAATACTCGAAAAAAAATCAGTCATAAATCAGCCACTAAAACACACAATGTGCCCAACAAAATTCTCCATTAAATTATTAGGGAAATTTAGGGCTTCCTTCATAGGGAAAATGGACCTTGGAAAATTACAGAAAATACAGCAAATGAAAGCCTGAAATTTTACAAAATTTACACCCAGCAACAAATCTGCGGTTGTCTCTCACATGTGCATCCCTCTTGATGGCTCCTTGACCTCACAGGTGCAGATAAAACTGCCCAGCTGCATCACACGTGCAATTGTCCTGCTGAAGATCTCGCACGCGCGACCTCTTCACATGTGCAGCCCTCATGCGGGATCTTTTCAACTCGATCTCACATGTGCAGCCCTTTCTCTACCCTGTAAACACTCACGTCGTCCCTAGGCGTCGCTCACCTACAAATTCCTCCTCGACCTGGCAAAATTCCTCCTGCACACTTTTCCTTTTCCTTAGCGTTCGACAAACCTGCAATGAACTCCAAAAGAGAATGCGTCTCCATCTTCTCTTTCAAATTCCCGGAAAAGAACGTGTATCCATCCTCTCTTTCAGGTTCCTTCTATAATTTCAAATTGAGTAATAACCTTAACCCTCACTTAAATAATTAAATTATTTATTTTTAGAATTTGTGTGTTTTCCCGTTTCTCCTAAGTGAAAACTTAAGAAATAAATCATATTACTTCTTCCTCTTGAATAAGCACCTAAAGAGGATTTCTCTCATGCATGCTAGACACTTAGCCTATGTAGAAAACTTCTAATGCTATAAGATCAACACTCCCTCCTAACAAGGAAGGGATTCTCCACCACCCTCCATTTGCCCATATAGAGCACAATTTTGCCCTTCACTAGGTGTTGTGAGAATGTTTGCCACCTGCTCATCTCTAGATATGTATTGCAATCTCACAGCACGTATGTGGACCTTGTCTTTGATGACGTGGTACTTGATCTCTATATGTTTGGATTTGTCATGAAACACTAGATTTTCTAAAAGCATGATGCAACTTTGATTGCCACAATGAATCATTGTAAGTCTCATCTCAAAGCCAAATAAAATTGTGAACATTTTGTGAAGTTATATGGCTTCACAACTCGCCAAACTCACAACCATGTATTCAGCTTCTATTGAGCTAAGTATTGCTTCGTATTAAACCATGACATCATAGCTAACCCTGAGATGAAACAAAAACCCTCATTACCATAGCTAACCTTGAGATGAAACAGAAACCCTCATTACTCCTATCCATTGCACTCCCATCCCAATATGTATCTATGTAGCCCTGCAACTACACTCCACGAACTCTAACATACCTGAGCCCATACTCCACTACACCTCTCAAGTACCTGACGACATGTTTTGCTACCACCCAATGTATCCTTCATCAGCCAAAGAGGGTCAGAATTCAAGCAGTTCATGGATCCAATCACAAGCAAACATGTGTTCCAGATTGTGCCACAAGGATGATATTTGATGCCATAGGGCATCTTATGTATTGTATTTCTAACCCTACACTCTTAGATAAGATTTCTTTTTTGTCATTAGTTAGTTTCCTTTTCACGCATTTAAGTTTTATGCCTTTATACTTCATATGTTAGAATAGTTTTTCTATTCTAGCAGACATTCTATTTGTTTTATGATGTATACATGATGATTTGATCTTGAGCGAATATCTATTTGATATACTTTTGTTTTCTTGGATACAGGATATTAGATTCTCACATTCCTTCAATGAAGAAACGTGTCTCCATGTGGAACTAGATGTTGACTACACTTTGTCAACAGTCCAGGAAAGCAAAGTAAAAAGAAGTGGAGAAAAAATTTCGAAAATTAGTCATCAGTTGTCATCATTCATCATTGTAAACCCAATTTCTACAAAGTTTATTGTAAATGATGCTAGTATGACCATTTAATTATGTAACATTACCTAGGTAAGCCTCTGATTTTGGCAAAGGATTTCACCATAAGAAATTTTTGAATCTCCCTGAATTATGTGTGTTTGTAAACACACATAATCGGCAGAGTTTTTCTTCTAGCTTGAACCCCAAAGCTAGGGTGGAATCTCTTGACAAAGTTTTAGGTGAGTCCTAATGTTTATCGAGTTTGATGTAAAAGTGTGCTTAGAAATAATTTTAGTGCATGGACCCTCGTAATCATAACACCATGGCTAAATTATTTTATTATAAGCACACTTAGTTTCATACTAGATCATATTGTGTCACAGAATTGGGTAAATTATTGAGGGTATATGTCTAAAGATGCTTCCCTCTTCTAAGGGTTGATGTTGTAATTATTTTGATGTAAAAATATTTTAGTGCATAGTCCCTCGCAATAAGGAACTATAGCTAAAATAGTTGAGAGTGGCAAATTTATTAATCCCCTCTAGAGTCAACTAATTAAATTTTTTGGCAAAATTAAATAAAAATTCTAAGCCATAAAATTAATTAATTTTGACTCAAAAACAAGTATAGAGAAATTATTTTCTCTCCACATGGAAAATAATTAAAAAATTGTGGGTCAAAAAGAAGTCAATTTTTTGAGGTCTTTCACCAAAGGAAAAAATGATAGTTTAAGAAATTTGGGCTCTTGGACCTTGGTAGTTAAGTCAGAGTCAATTTTTTTTAAAAATCAATCCAAAATAATAATTTTTGGATTAATAAAAATGGTTTTTAAGAAAAATGAATTTTTCCTCAAAAATAAAAATTCGGCAGTGGAAGTCTACCTGGGGTAGTGCAAGTGGCGATGGTCGTGAAATGAAGTCTCACGGAACCGGAGATCTTTGATTCGAATCTTGTGCTACCCTCCCCCCGTAGCGAGGTGAATAATGGACATGTAAAATCGAAAATCGGAAAGTTCTACCAAGGTTACAAAAAAAATAAAAAGCGGCAGTGGAGAATCAAGCCAACTAGCCATTATTTTCCCATTTTTGGATAAGTGAATTTCGTAACGCATGTACTGAGTTGTGGCTCTGTTGGGAACATTTTTTTGATAATAGAAAGACTTTGGGGTCTAGTTCATTGTGTTCTTTTATTTGTTGATCTGTGGTATGTGCTAGTTATGTGTTTATCCTATATTGTGTTCAATATAATTAACTGTTATTTCATTTGTCAGTGATAAGAACATTCTATTACTACGAGTTATCTTAAGTGGTTTGATTCACTATATGATCTAGAAGTCTATCTTGAGATTTTATAGAGATTCACAGGTACGTTAGCCCTTGGGCTCCAAGTTCACAAACTGTGGGGAAGAGCCAACATTGTTTAGGCTCTACGCTTTCATTGTGACGAATTATTTTGCATGAGGATTTTGGCTAGTCTATCTTTCGAAATTATTCATCCATGCAATTTATTTAAAGATCTCTCAAAACTTTTATTTAATCATAGGCTACAAAGAATTAATTTTCTAATGAGAGCTGCTAATCTTAATTTGTAAATTATTCTAACCCTAGTTTTATTTTGTAACACTTGGGGTTTTGGGGTTTTGAAATTTTTGTATATATTGGGGTTTTGGGAATTCTTTCATTCATTTTTGCAGGTGGCTCTTCAAGCCTCGAAGGAAAACGAAATTTTTGTGGAAGATCTAGCCCTAAAGCTAGGATTTGAAGGGTTTCACTCCTCCAAGTGATACGTCTAGCCTACTTGAGCAATTGAAGTTGATCTAGGCCTAAGAAGGCAAAATCTCACCTCTAGCTTCCCTCCAAGCTCAACATCCAACCAAGAAAGGAAGATGTTAGCCTTCAAGGAAGCAAATTTTAGCATTTTGTGGAGAATTTTTTGTGATTGCAGGGTTCTGAAATTTTTTAAGGCCTCTAAGGCCTAGCCGTCAACTCTTCCATCCTTGTTGTGGCCACTTCCCCTCCTCCTTGGTCGCAGCCCTAGAAGGGCTTTTCTCTTGGACAACAGGCCTTTATAGGGCTTTTTACCCCTGCCACAACCCTTATTAGGTTTTCCTTGCCTAGCCGCAACCCCTTAGGGCCTTGATGCAGCGTTAGAGGGGCCTCAAACCCTCTTGGCCCCCTTCCTTTGCCTCTTTTCCCTTAGAACAAGCCTCTTAGACATTCTCGTTGCCTCTAAGAGGCTTCTCCTTGTGTGTCGTGGGACTTTTAGGCCTTCTCTTCCCTAGTCGTGGCCTTCTCAGGCCTTCTCCCCTTCATGTTGACTTTCCCTTGGCCTCTAGCCTCATCATTGGATTATTATCTCTCTTCCAGCCTCATTCAGTCATTGAGTTGGTTTGCATTGGAATTTTGTCTCTAACAATTTTTTTTGCAACAATTTTGGAGCTAACATTGTGCTTGCAGCAAGGAATTTTCATTGGGAGCCTAGTCACTCATGTACAAGGCCATTAGGCCTCGTGGTTTGCCCTCTAACTTTTTTTGTCTCATCACTATTTCACTCGAATTCTAAAGCATTTTATGAAAACAGTGTATTCAAGGCCTAAACACATCTAAAATAGTCCTAATCTTATTAACAAATTCACTTAAAGCATTAATAACTAATCATGCATTTGAATTGATTGCACATAAGTGAAGTTTCGTGGAACTTGGGTGAAATTCAATATCTGATATGTTTACTACATCCATCTAAAGTCACCTACAGGAGTGACAAAAAGACCTAACATTTGCATAATAATTAAATTGCAAGCATATTTCATCATTGGTAAATCATTGGCATTGGTTGGGTTTGCATTTGCTTGGCATATCTTGTCATTCCTTGAAGGTTGTCATATTAACCTAAGGTCTGATATATGCATAACAGTGGTGCGAAAAGTTGTTCACATTCATCTCTTTTCGCTCAGCGTTTGTTCCTTGCATCCTTGTGCATCTTGAATAAGTTTTCTCTAGTGAAATTTGTTGTTTTCCTTACGGTTGCAATGATTGGTCTCTTGGTTGCACCATCTTGCAATTCATTGCATCCATTGCACTTTGCATCTCATTGCATTCTTGCACTCAAGCATATCATTGTATGCATTCTGAGTGACAAACATAAGTGCTCTAACAAGATAATTGAATTGGTAATTGTTGGATAGGATTGGCTTATTGCTCTAAAGAATAATATTAATGCTCTCTTTCTCCCATTGATAGCTAGCAATACTATGACATTGAAATATCTATACTTGACATTGCTATCACATTCCTAATTGGATAATTGGTTACATTGTTTCTTGTGGAATTACTAATTTGTTGCAAGTGAGCTTCACATTTAAAGTTTATAATCTTACAAATCAAGTCACTTAATTGGTCATCAGAATCGTGAGAAGAGGAATCTTGAGGTAAATTTTGCTAATTGTGTTCATAAGGAATTTAAGTTCTCTCTTGTATCTAATTGGCACATTGGCATTATATTTTTATAATCTAAGTCATCTTAAGAATTTGCTAATTGCGTTTAAAAATCATCATTATCTAATTGGCATTCTAGCATTGTTGAAAGAAGCATTGAATTTGTTTATTTATGGTCATTTCATGAGCAATTGTCTATCATGATCTTGATAACATTTTATGGCGCCATCTATTTGGTTCATTGAGCACTTTCTTTGGTGAAGATTGTCATTATACATCGAAAAGTACTACAATGTTCTAAATTGAAGCTCAATGTAATTTGTCTCTAAGTACTTAAGACCCTTAGCAACTTCACCTAAAAATAATCTCTCATATTCTGCAATTGCATTATAAGATTAGTCTTACACTGATTAATTTACCTCCAAGCATAATCTTGGTTGAAAGATTTTAGGAACCACCTTTCTCATCTAGCTTGCAAAGTCTCGACCATGTTTAGGAAATAACATAGTGACCTTGCAGTCGTCAAAGCCACAGTGTCTACAGCGTTGGAGGCATCGGGTGGTTAGATTTCCAGGGGAGGTATGATTAATATAGTCTTTGTTATCTTTCCCTAGGCCTCTCTCCACAACCTACTCTAGAGACTAGTTTAAAAATAGTAGAGGAAAATGATTCATCTAATTAAAATTAATCAAGATCCTGCGTTTCACTTAGATTTTAAGTGTCGCATTTCATATAAGATAGTGAAGCATTGTAAAGCAGCTTGGTAGATAATTCATGTAAAGCAAGTATTTTGACTCCATTTAAGGCATTGATCTTTCAAGATAATCTAATCAAATCACTAAACTTGCTAAAGTAACCAAGTTGCTAGGCCATTAAGTTGCGTCTCCCATACTTGTCAGTTATCAACCGGGCTTGCATCTTCACATTTCATAGGGACTACTCCCCATATCCTGTTGTAGGGATGCATCTAGAACGGAGAGGGCGAGGATCAAAGTGACAACCCCTATCCTGAGCGTTATCGCATCTTACCTATACAATTTGGGGGGCAACATTTTCTAGCACCATTGTCAGGGACTAATCTTTTGGCCCTTGGCGTTCACGAAATTCTCATAATTTTTTCATCTTTTGATTTAAGTTAGCAACGCCACATTTTTTATCCCTTGTTTCACAACATCTTCTCATCATATCATCATTCGCATTCTTCATCTTTTCATTAACCCATCAAGTGACACATTTCATGGTGCTTTGACATCTCACCAATCTTCTCATCACCTTGTTCACTACAACTTTTCTATTTGTACCTTTAGCACCTAGATGTTTGGGTTAGTTTCCTGTTTGGTGGCAACTCCACTTATTCATCATTCATAAGAGCTTATACTAGAAGAAATCCTCGTAGCTTGGTTAACTCCACTCCCGATCCTGAAAAGGATCTTAGCGCTCGGTTAAACAAATCACATTCTAGTAAGCATGTAATCTTTCTCAAGAAGGAAGCCCTCACTGATATCCACTTGCTTTTTCCTGATTCACTCAGTCAGAACATCATGGAATTTTACAGACCTTGGAACTTCGCCAATATTCAGGGATATCCTCATGCTCATCTAGATTCTAGTTTGGATGAGATTCCTATGTTTCAGGGGAACAATGCAATCAATACAGACACTCATCTCAGAAAATCGCATCCTTCCTGCTAAGGCATGCTCATGAAACCGCATATAATCATAAAGATGTTAAGATGATGCATTGCAATGGTTCTTGGATAAGCCTGATAAATCTTTTCATTCTTTGTAAGCTATCATCAATGCATTTAAATGTAAATATGGGTACAAGACAAAAGGAAGATATTTATCAAAGTTAAGAAGAATGAAAATGAAACAGATGAAGAATTCAATCAAAGGTTCAGTGGCACTGTCAAAAAAATGACTCAAGACTATAAACCTCCTGAAAAATCCTTATTAGAGTAGTATCTTGAAGCATTTGTTGTTGATACCTCTTACATGATAAGACACGTTAAACCAATCGATTTAGATTTTGTTCAAGCTATAGCCGAAGAATTAGAAAAGGATAGGAAAGCATTTGGTAAATCTGAGATTCCTGGTCTTGAAAGAGGTTTGGTCAAAGCTAAAGGCAAAGAGATAAAGGAGGTAGAGCATGACCCAATTAAAGAATTAACTCGGATGATTAAAGAAATGAGAATTGAGCATGCTAGAGAAATGAGCACCGTGCAATCTAGGCTAATCCAAATGGAACGAAATCAAGCGCAGAATATTCAACCTAAAAATAACAATAACAATCAGGGTAGTAATAATCCATGTCCAAGAAGGAATCCTCCCGTTGAGCAAAGAGCGCCAAATCCGCTTGAATCCACCAATGTTGTTGACTAGCATATTATTTTCTATATACCTTGTGAAGGATTCCATGATGAAAGATCATGTGCCATTGCAAGATGAATCCTAGATGAGGGAACAAGTGAACAGATAAATAATATCAATCAAAATTCTCCAAAGGAAAATCGTTGCATAGATATGATCCCCTCATCTTTCACAATCAATAATTTCAGTGATGAAAAGAATCTTATTACACAGAACGCTATCTCAAGAATAGATTTTGGAAATTGCTAGAAGTAAAGTTTGCACTTATCAAAAGAAAGGCAAAGATCAGAATCTGAATAAGCATCAGGTTGCATCTAAAACTTATTAATCAGGGCTAAAAATTGATCGGGTTGCATGGATAAACAATGCTAGAATCTTAGTTCTCGTCTTAGAACTCCTAAAGGTTCAATCTCAAAGAGTTGCATTCTTCAAGGCCTTAGGCATATCTCAACAAGATAAGACTGATATGCACCATAACGATGAAGAGATTAAGTTAAAAGGATTTAAATTTCTATATGACAAATGATGATAACCAGCTTTTCTTCTTGACCCTTGAAGTCAATGAGCATCTTCTTCACAACTATATGCTAGATTAGGGGGCCTCAACTAAAGTCATGACTAAGAAAGTTATGGATCAATTGTATCTGAGAATCTCTAGGCCTTATCACAATATTTTCTCTATGGATTCAAAGAAAATTGGGACCTCAACTAATGTCATGACTAAGAAAGTTATGGATCAATTGAATCTGAGAATATCTAGGCCTTATCACAATATTTTCTCTATGGATTCAAAGAAAATTGAAGTCCTCGGTGTGGTCAAAGACTTGCAAGTAGCTTTAGTTAATTACCCATACAAAACAATCACCATGGACATAGCTATAATTGATGTGCCTTATGTATGGGGAATGTTTTTATCAAGGAAATTTGCAACAGATTTACGAGGATGCATTTAGGTGGACTTATCATATACTACCATTCCTACAACAGCTAGTAGATTGTACAGGGAATTCGAAAGAAGGTGTCATGTTGAGAATCCAAAGAGGCTAAACAATGAAGAGGTTGAACAAGAATGGAATCTTTCAGAGTATAATGCAGTTGTGACTTAGTTCTTCTTGCCAATTAATCATTTTTATTCATCTCATCTTTGGCAAACAAGAAAAGAAAAAGGATCAAATTTGCTAAAGGTAGCGATGCAGTGATGAGATCCTTCATCAGCCAAAGAGGGTCAAAATTCAACAAGGAACATCTAACAAGCAACTAATGGATCCAATCACAAGAAAAAAAATGTTCTAGATTGAGCCACAAGGATGACATCTGATGCCATAGGGAATCCTCTGTATTGTATTTCTAACCCTACACTCTTAGATAGGATTTCATTTTTGTCATTCGTTAGTTTCTTTTTCATGCATTTAAGTTTTATGCCTTTATATTTCATATGTTAATATAGTTTTTCTATTTTGGCATATGTTCTATTTGCTTTATGATGTATACATGATGATTTGATTTTGAGCAGATATCTATTTGATGTACTTTTTTCTTCTTGGATACAAGATTCTAGATTCTCACATTCCTTTAGCAAAGAAACATATCCCCATGTGGAGCCAGAGGTTGACAACACTTTGTCAACAGTCCAAGAAAGCATAGTATAAAGAAGTGGAGAAAAAATTTTGAAGATCGAAGTCATCAATTGCCATCATTCATCATTATAATCCAATTTCTGCAAAGTTTATTGTAAATGACGCTAATATGACTATTTAATTATGTAACAACACCTAGGTAAGCCTCTGATTTTGGCAAATGATTTCATCCTAGGAAGTTTTTAAACCTCCCTAAATTATGTGTGTTTGTAAACACACATAATCGGCGGAGTTTTTCTTCCAACTTAAACCTCAAAGCTAGGGTGGAATTCATTGACAAAGTCCTAAGTGAGTCCTTGTGTTTATCGAGTCTAATGTAAAAAAATGTTTAGGAATAATTTTAGTGCATGGTCCCTCATAATCAGAACATCATGGCTAAATTATTTTATTATAAGCACACTTGGTTTCATACTAGATCATATTGTGTCGCACAATTAGGTAAATTATTGAGGGTCTACGTCTAAAGGTATTTTCCCCTTCTAAGAGTTGTTGTAATTATTTTGATGTAAAAATATTTTAGTGCATGGTCCCTCGTAATAAAAAACCGTGGCTAAAAAATTTGAGGGTGGAAAAATTATTAATCCCCTCCAAATTCAATTAATTAATTTTTCCAACAAAATTAAATAAAACTCCTAAGCCAGAAAATTAATTAATTTTGAGTAGAAATAATTATAAAGAAATTAATTTCTCTCCAAGTGGAAAATAATTAGGAAAATCGTAGGTCAAAAAGAAGTCAATTTTTGGAGGTCCTCCACCAATGGAAAAATGGATATTTTAAGAAAATTTGAGCTTTTGGACCTTGGTGATTAAGTCAAAATCAAATTTATGAAGAAATTAATCCAAAATATTAATTTTTGGATTAACAAAAAAAATGGTTTTCAAGATAAATTCAAATTTTTACTCAAAATTAAAAATTCGGCAATGAAAATTAAATGATGATCAAGTTATTTTCGACAGTCGAGATTATGTTGACAATGATCAAGCCAAGTAGTCGTTATTTCCCGCTTGGTCAAATTTCCTCTATATATGGAAGTCATTTAGATTATATTTGCCATCTTTGGATAAGTGGATTTTGTAACGCATGTACTAATTTGTGGCTCTATTAGAAACATTTTTCTCATAACAGGAAGACTTTGGGGTTCAATTCATTGTGTTCTTTTATCTATTGATCTGTGATATGTGCTAGTTATGTGTTTATTTTATATTGTGTTGAATATAATTAATTGTTACTTCATTTGTCGATGATAAGAACATTATATTGGTACGAGTTATCTAAGGTAATCTAATTCACTATATTATCTAACAGTTTATCTTGAGATTAAATATAGATTTATAGGTACACTATTCCTTGGGCTCCAAGTTCACAGACTATGGGGAAAAGCCAACCTTGTTTGGGATCTAAGCTTTCATTGTGACGAATTACTTTGCAAGAGGGTTTTGGCTAGTCTATCTTTCGAAATTATTCATCCATGCAATTTACTTAAAAATCTCTCAAAATTTTTATTTAATATTGGGCTACAAAGAATTAATTTTCTAATGAGAACTAATAATTTTAATTTGTAAATATTATAAATATTTGTAAACTATTGTAACCCTTATTTTATTTTGTAGCACTTAGGGTTTTGGGGTTTTGAAATTTTGTATATATTGGGGTTTGGGGAATTCTTTCATTCATTTTGCAAGTGGAGCTTCAAGCCTCAAAGAAAATCGAATTTTTTGTAGAAGATCTAACCCTAAGGCTAGGGTTTGAAGGGTTTCACTCCTCCAAGTGCGACATCTAGCGTAATTGAACAATTTCACTGAGGTTTTGAGGTTGATCTAGTTCTAGCAAGGCAAGATCTATCTTTTAACCTCCCTCCAAGCTCAACGTCTAGCCAAGAAAGGAAGATGTTGGCCTTCAAGGAAGCAAATTTTGGCATTTTGTGGAAAAAAAATTGTGATTGCAGGGTTCTAAATTTTTTTTAAGGCCTCTAAGGTCTAGCCATCACCTCTTCCAGTGTTGTCGTTGCCTCTTCTTCCCTTTCCAGCTAGCCACTGCCCCTCTTCTTCTTGGCCGCAACCCTAGAAGGGCTTTTCCCTTGGACAACAACCCTTTTTAGGGCCTTTTACTCTTGTCGCGACCCTTATTGGGCTTTGCTTGCCTAGCCACAAGCCTTTAGGGCCTTGCTGAAGCCTTAGAGGGGCCTCAAACCCTCTCGACCCCCCACCTTTTCCCCTTTTCCCTTAGCTGCAAGCCTTGCCACTGCCTCTAAGAAGCTTCTCCTTGTGTGTCGCAGGCCTTCTCTTCGCTAGTTGTGGCCTTCTTATGCCTTCACCCCTTCATCACTTCCTTTCCCTTGGCCTCTAGCCTCATTGTTGGCCTATTAACCCTCTTTTAGCCCTCATTTAGTCATTGAGTTGGTTTGCATTGGCATTTTGTCTCTAACAATTTGTTTTGCAGTGATTTTGGAGCTAACATTGTGGTTGCCAGAAGGTATTTTCATTGGGAGCATAGTCACTCATCTACAAGGCCATTAGGCCTAGTGGTTTTCCCTCTAACTCTCTTTGCCTCATCATTATTTCACTTGAATTCTAAAGCATTTTATGACAATGGTGTATTCAGGGCCTACAAACATCTAAAATAGTCCTAAGCTCATTAACAATTCACCTAAGGCATTAAAAAATAATCTTCTGGTTGAATTTACTGCATATAAGTGGAGTTTCATGGACTATGGGTGAAATTCAATATTTGGTATGTTTACTACAGCCATCTAAAGTCACCTACAACAGTTACAAAAACACCTAACATTGGCATAATAATTAAACTGCAAGCATATTTCATCATTGGTAAATCATTGGCACTGGTTGGGCTTGCATTTGCTTGGCATATCTTGTCATTTCTTGAAGGTTGTCATATTAATCTAAGGTCTGATATATGCATAACAGTGGTGTGAAAAGTAGTTGACAGTCATCTCTTTTCACTTGGCATTTGGTTCCTTGCATCCTTGTGCCTCTTGAATAAGTGTTCTCTAGTGAAAGTTGGTGTTTTCCTTACTACTGCAATCAATGGTCTCTTGGCTACCCCATCTTGCACTTCATTGCATCTCATTGCATTCTTGCACTCAAGCATATCATTGTTTGCATTCTCAGTGACAAACATGAGTTCTCTAACAAGATAATTGAATTGGTAATTGCTGGATAGGATTGGCTTATTGCTCTAAAGAATAATATTAATGCTCTCTTTCTCCCATTGATAGCTAGCATTATTGTGATATTGAAATATCTATACTTGCCATTGCTATCACATTGCTAATTGGATAATTGGTTACATTTTTTCTTGTGGAATTACTAACTTGTTTCAAGTGAGGTTCACATTTGAAGTTTATAATCTTATAAATCAAATCACTTAATTGGTCATCATAATCGTGATAAGAGGAATCTTGAGGTAAATTTTGCTAATTGTGTTCATAAGGAATTTAAGTTCTCTCTTGTATCTAATTGGCATGTTGGCATTCTATCGTTATAATCTAAGTCATCTTAAGAATTTGCTAATTGCGTTTAAAAAGCATCATTATCTCATTGGGATTTTAACATTGTTGAAAGAAGCATTGAATTTGTTTATTTATGGTCATTTCATGAGCAATTGTCTATCGTGATCTTGATAACATTTTATAGCACAGTTTATTTGGTTCATTGAGCACTTTCTTTGGTGAATATTGTCATTATACATTGTTAAGTACTTCATTGTTATAAATTGAATATCATTGTAATTTGTCTCTAAGTACTTAAGACCCTTAGAAACTTCACCTAAAGATAATCTCTCATATTTTGCACTTTCATTCTAGGATTAGTCTTGCACTAATTAATTTACCTCCAAGCATAAACTTGGTTGAAATATTCTAAGGACCACCTTTCTCATCTAGCTTGCGAAGTCTAGACCCTCTTTAGTGATTAACACGGTGACCTTGCAGTCGTCAGAGCCACAGTCTCTGCAGCACCGGAGGCATCAGGTGGTTAGATTTCCAAAGGAGGTATCGTTAATATAGCGTTTGTTATCTTTCTCTGGGCCTCTCTCCACAACCTACTCTAGAGACTAGTTTCAAAATAGTTGAGGGAAATGATTCATCTAGTTAGGCATCTAATTTAAAATTAATCAAGATCATGCATTTCACTTGGATTTTAGGTGTCACATTTCATATCAGATAGTGAAGCATCCTGAAGTAGCAATTGTTCATCTAGTAGCTTGGTAGATAATTCACATAAAGCAAGTACTTTGACTCCATTTAAGGCCCTAGTCTTTCAATATAATCTAATTAAATCACTAAACTTGCTAAATTAACCAAGTTGCTAGGCCATTAAGTTATGTATCCTGAACTTGTTGGTTGTCAACAGGTCTTGCATCTTCACATTTCATAGGGACTACCCCCATAGCCTGATGTAGGGACACAGCTAAAATGGAGAGGATGGGGATTAGAGAGATAGCCCCCGTCCTAAGCGTTGTCGCATCTTACCTGTACAATTTGGGCGACAACAGGTCCCTCCTTAGTCTTTCGAGCCTCTTGCTCCTGATCCTCTGCCAATGTTGGATCTAAACCATGTGACCTCATAAGGTCCTATCCTCCTCGAATCTAACATCCCTGTTAACCACTATCTTCCTCTATGTTGGAATGTAGACATTGTAGGCTTTTGAAGTCTAGTTGTATCCAACAAAAATGCCTTTCTCTATTGAGGGCTCTCACTTAGTCCTATTTTTTGAAGGTATGTGGACATAAACTAGACTACGAAAGATGCAAAGGTGGCTCACCTTCGGTTTCACTCCTATGAAACCCTCCTTAAGATTCTTGTCCTTCAAAATCTTGTAAGGACACTTGTTCTACAAATAGACAGTCGTGTACATGCCTCTACCCACAAAAATATAGGCAAATCTTAATCATGGATCATAGCCTTGGGTGCTCCAATGATGGCCCTATTTTCCTCTCTACCACTCCATTATATTATGAATTATATGGCACTCTCATATCCTTTTTAATTCTTGCTTCCTTGCAGAGATTCTCGAACTCATTGGAGGTATACTTGCCCCTGTTGTTTGATCTAAGGACCTTAATCTTCTTCCCTATCAGGTTCTCCACAAGAGCCTTAAACTCTTGAAACCAACTAAAGATCTTATCCTTGGCCTTCAAGAAGTATATTCAAGTCCTCCTAAAGAAATCGTCTATGAATATCACATAATAGAAATAGCCCATCGCAAACTCTACTGACATAGGACCACACACATTTGAATGTATCAAGTCCAGCACACCCTTGGACCTACTCTTGTTATTTGGAAAAGCAGCCTTGGCATATTTTCCAAGCACATATCCCTTACACACTCCATCTTGCTCTACACTGAACTCCTGAAGATTAGTGACCCATCTTTGGTGACAATGGTAAAGCTCTATAGTGCAAGTGACCAATCCTCCTATGCCAAAACTCACACAAGTTTCCACTGTCATGTACCATGGCCCATAATGGTTGCCCTCTCAACAAGTACAGATTACCCTCTTTGCCTCCAATCACTCTCCTCACACTAGGATTAGATCCCCTCGGCCTGGCAAGTACCTTTCCATTTGACATCATTACTCTTATCCTTCATAGTTGATACACAGAGTAAATTTTTCTCAAGGCTTCATACATACAACACTTCATTCACCTCCATTAGACTCCTAGAATCCAACTGAAACTATATGGTCCCAACACCCCCTAGTGCATACTTGTCATTGTCACCAAGCTCCACATGTAGGTCTTTGTGCTCCTTTTTCATATTGGTGAAGAGGTTTCGAGATTCTATCATGTGACAAGATGCTCCATTGTCCACGAACCACACCCCATGTTTAATGGTGCCAAAAGGAGAAGACACCAATGAGAATTCCTTCTCAAACTTGGCAATCAACTCATCCATCTATGCAGATGCAGTCATAGCTTCCTTTCCCTTGTCTTTCTTCTTGTTCAACATTGACCTCCATAGTGTCCATATTTGTGACATATAAAGCACTTGACTTTGCTCATGTCCTTTTTCTTATTATCCTATGAAGTAGGTCCTCCACTTAGGTTTTGCTTGGCCTTTGCCTTTCCCTTCTTTTCCTAACTAGCAAGTGCAAGGTTCTCCTCATCCCAACTCCCACGTTGTCCTCCAGACAATGAATCCTCCCAAATTTCCTTTTGAGTGAAGTCGTCCCACAGTCTGTTCCAATCATGAAGTTTGTCACATGCTAGGATCCTTGTCACAAAGGTAGTTCATTGTTTTGATAACCCACTCAAGGCTATCTTAAGAAGTTCATCCTCTAGCACAGCTTCCCCAATCGTTGCAAGCTCACCTCGAACTTGGCTGCAAGCTCATCTCGAACTTGCTAAATCCGAGTGAGATATGATGCCACTATGTTTGATCTATTCATCTTGGTGTTTTTCAACTTCTCTCTCAACACCGTCTTCTGATTCTCATTATCACTCTAGTGCATCTCTATCAAAGTTGTCCACATCTCATGGGAAGTTTTCTTTCTTGATATGTGAGGGATCACATGATCCTTCACGAGATCCAAGATGATGCATCTAGCTTTCACATCCTTCAAGTTATGAGCGGTCTATGTTGTAGCATTTGAAGGAATTTGTATGTCAGTATCAGAAAATTCCCATAAGGTTGTTTTCCATGAAAATCAGTGAAATTATCTCCTTTCATGGACTGAAATTTGATGCCCCTTCCAGCCGGTCTTCATACCTTAACCCAATAGAAGTAATTCTCCTAGATCAAACCCTCAACCACAAAACCTTTCCGCTGAAAAATAAAAAAATGTTGCTGTAAGCCCTTGTGCTACTGATCTTCCTTCTCTCTTAGAGTTTCTAGTGCTCTGATACCATATTGAACTTTTAACAGTAGATCTAATTTATTTTTCTAAAAACTTTTACACCCAAAAAATAATTTCTTCTCAAATTAAATCCTGAAACTTCTGAAATAAATACACTGGTGTTCTCAACTTTTAAGCAATAAATTGGCAGCGGAAAAATACTCAGAAAAATCAGTCACAAAATAGCTAATAAATCAGCCATCGAAACACAGAATATCTGCCCCACAAAATTTTGCTTCATTAAATTCTCAGGAAAATTTAGGGCTCCCCTCAGATGTTCGACTCTCCAGACGGCTCATCGACCTCACACATGTAGCTGAAGCCTGAAACTGCCCCACCATGTCACACATGCGACTATCCTGCTGAAGCTCCCGCGCATGTGGCCTCTTCTTAGCCCGATCTCACACATGCAACCCTTTCTTGACCCCTGCAAACCCTCATGACTTCCATACGTGCGGCCCACCTACAAATTCTTCCTTGTCCTAGCAAAATTCCTACTGCACACTTTTCCTTTTCTTCAACTTCTGAAAAACTTGCAATAAACTCAATGAAATCTGCTAGAATCTCTCCCAAGAAAATGTGTCTCCATACTCTCCCTTGGGCATCCCCAACCTTCAATCTCTGAAATGATAGATTGCTAGGATTAAATCCTAACCCACATATTAGATCAATGGTTGAGAATAGATCTAAGCCACTTAAATAACTAAATTATTTATCCTTAGAAATTTGCTCAATTGGCCAACATTAATCAATTAAATTCATTAATGTGATTTTCCTAAGTTAAAACTTAGAAAATAAGTCATGGTACATCTTTCTCTCGAGCAAGCACTTAAAGAGGGCTTCTCTCCTGCATGCTAGACACTTAGCCTATGCAAAAGACCTTCTGATGCTATAAAATCAACAGTTGCTCCCTATTATATTTAATCACCACTTCCAGATTTGCATTACATTTGCATACCTTAATCCCATATCAAGACTCGTGTAAAAGGTGAGTTCTCACTTGAGCTTAAGAGCCTTGATGACCTTTCACACATAACCACACTTTCTTAAGACTCTCCACCAGAGAAGCTCGACAGATTAGTAATGTGTCACCAAAGAGGATAGTCCTTTCATTGAGCCATTTCTGGGCTGCTTGAGATTTTCTGGTGCCTTGAGGTTGCTTCCATGGAGAAGGCATTGATAAGGAAGAAAAAGAAAGATTGACTGAGGAAGATTGAAAAAAGAAGAAATATATTGCTGCTCACAAGGAACCCCCCTCCTCTTCCACAAATTTTCCTTGTTACCTCACACCAACACAGACAAAATAGCTGCTGTACAAACCCCTACGCATAAAAAAAAATTCTTGCTGTCCCACACAACCTGTACGTATGTTTCTCTTACTGTTGCACACATTTTCTTCACACAAGAATGAAGAAATAAGAGGTTTAGGGACGTCTTCATGAAAGAAAATTATTTATTGTTTTGAATTCCAATTGAGGTCCACCTAGGGCTATTCTTGCCCACTTTTTTCTCCTATTTTATTTTTCTGTTTTGGCAGGTCATTCAGCAGCCAAATCTGTTAACAGAAACAAACAAAAAACAAGAAAAAAAAGGGCTGAAACAGGCCATAAAGGCCCCCAAAAAAATACCATTTCGTCCCACAAACATTCCCAAAACGTTTCTAGGACATTTCCCACACATTCTTGTTTTGGAAATGTGTTTTTGGTAACATAGTTTCAAAACAAGGAACAAGGATGCTGTTGAACTATTGCATACCTCTACGGCATAAAAATCAAAGCCAAAAGCAAACAGGCTACCTCCTTGGTACTAGGCACATCATTCAAATAGCACCATTATTTCTTTATATGAATTGGGAGAACACATATGGCATTCTATTACATGCATGAGGCAGCATTCAATTAGTCCGTGCTTCAACTTTCACAAAAGAAGCTTTTTAACAAGGGGTGACTTGTAAAGGACCTGAAAATAGGATAATAAAGCTTAAGCATACTAAATTAATCGATTAAAATTTGTTAGTTAACAAATAGGTAGCAATAAATGTTACAACAATTTGTGAAGGGTTTCAAATTCAGTTACAATATGCATTGTAACAGACAAGCACTCATCAGTTAAATAGTATTTTTGGAGACCCTTTTCAGGTTGACAAACTGAATTCTAGGATATAGTAAACATAATGAATTTAAAGAGAAATGGACGATCAAAGATAAATGTAGAAAGCCAATGCCTTACCATTTTCAGGACAAGATTCATTTTGTAGAAATTTTTATAGGTATGCCACATATCATAATGTTGTGCCGAATTTTTCAGGTGAATAGGTGAAAAATTGAAGTGTTCACCCAAAACATTACACAAAAAAATATGATATGCAGTTTTACCAAAACAAATTGATGACAGTGTCCATCTGCAAACATCTGCATTCTGAGAAGATTAATTTTCCAGTTTACATTAGAGAATAAATCCCTGTAATTAAGGGTATCCTCCTTGACCACAATTGTGTATTATGCAGAAATATCATCAATGCCAACTACCGAAACAGAGCTTAGAACTACAGTTTTAAGATGTTACTTTATTTTTAGAAGAGAAAATAATACTTGCAACTACAAGTCAAGAGAGCAGAATTAAATCTTGGATTCACCTTCAAGATTCAAGATATAGTCCTTTGCAACTCACTGTTCCACTTGTTTCCAAAAAGCTTTCTATCAATTTGTGGGACTCACAACTTTTAGTTAGATAACAACTGGTTTTCCCTGTAAAGCTAACAAACTATTTGTAACTTGAAAGGGATAGGAGAGACAAGCCCAAAGACCAAAGCTATTTTTGTTCATTTAAGCCTCTTCATAGTACTTAGTCTAGTAAAGGGACAGATTTCTTCCTCTATTATCCCATGCATTACTGAAAGATAGGAGAAAGGTGTGTGTTTCCCATGGAGAGATTGACTAAGAAAAAATGCAAAGATTGTTTTTATATGAATCATTTTGTATACATGGATCAGGAATATTGGCAAATGTGTTGGAACTTGGCAATATTCATATTACTAAAATTTAGAACGCCCTAAAATTTAGAATGCCTTCAATTTGTTGCACAAACATTTATGTCAAACAGATATTGTTGTGCTCAGGGAGTGATCACTTTTATTGGGTTTCTATTTGTTTACTAGAAGACTGCACATAAAGTTAAAGTATTTACAACAAATATGCTTTACAAATTTGTGTGTAGAAGGAATTTTATATCAGCTAATTTCCAGGCCTCACACCATGAACTGGGTGGTTGTAGCAAGGATAACTGGAGCAACATAGTATGTCAAAAAATGCGAGAAAAAATTGTAACTGCCAAGGCAGAAAAAGGAATACTACTCCAGTCAAAAATATAACTCCTCAAATATGGCCAAAAGCTTCCCAAAAAATATGCAACCAACGATGGATGATAGCACATAAAGGGGATGGATTTTGGCTACTTTTCTTTAGCGTTCTTGCATCTCTTCAAAAGTAATACAAGACATATTGCTCCATGTTACAGATAATAAAAGAATTAAGCTAGAAGAAAAGCATAATAGGAGCAACTGAACAAACATCCATGCAGAGGATTCCTAATGAGCCCTGCAATAAGTCCAGTGAAAAGAAGGAAACACACTTGTGGTTGTAATTCTTGCCATCCACATCCTACAGAAATGACCCTCCCATTCCCAATTGAAATTCATAATTTTGAAACAACTGCTGATGCATTGCTTAACATATTTTTTGTGGATAAATGTAAGACTAAATCAGACAATGTTTAGTAGACTGCCGCATCACCACTATATTCCTCTGTGACTTGATCTCAGCTGCATACAAGCAGATACAAAACTAGAAAAAGAATTCAACAGTTGGATGTGCATTCTTATTAATAACTGACAGATTGAAGCTTTATCTTTTCAGTAAAACCTAGGATTTTGGTTTATGGCCCAGGCACAATATCTTTCTTCGGATGTGTTAGCCAAAAATGGGTAGCAACCTGATGGAATTTTATGTCGTGCTGCCCAGTCATATTTTTGAATTTTGCTAAAAATCCATTGCCACAAAGATCACAATAACCACTATCCATCAACTTTTTATGATCATGAATAAGCTAGAGGAACAAAGCCTCATTAAACTCAATTCTGATCTTAGAATTTTTCGGTTAAAAGCATAAACATCTTACATGAACTCAGGTAAGAACTTTCAGGATCTCACCTTCACTATGCTCTGTCTAACGTGATCTCTGAGTGAGATCTTTCGGGACCTTTTGACTCAGGTAAAACTAGGACCTTACTTGAGTTCAATAAGACTTTTCAGGACATTCTACCTCAGGTAAGACCAGGACTACATAGGGAGATCAGGTCTAAACCAGACCCAGCTCACTTTGAGATGGGATGGTTTTCTCTACAGAATGGTAGGAAAGATATCAGGAAGGCAAGGTCCTGGTTAAGCGAGCAAACCAGAGAGTAAGGTCCTGGTAAGTAAACCTAGTGGTCAGATGACAATTTTTAAATAAGTGGAACCTAAAATTTCAATTTCAATTTAAGTTGAAGAATGATGTTCCTCGACAGCTGTAATGATAGAAAGGCTTAGGAGTAAAAGGTGTTTAACTTCCAGTGTGACCCTGCCCATCACGCTTGGACCATAGCACTAGTCTGCTGTTACTCCTGATTTTCATTAAAACCTTTGGTATTGACATTAAACGGACTAAAATACTCAGGGCCAACACATTTAATAAATGGTTTTTTAATGATCATACCTGAGATTAACAAATTTTGAATAGCTTATGTAAGTTTACTTGTTGGCTTGAAGAACAGAGAAACTCATCCCTTGTTGTGCAGAGAGGCTCATTTTTACAGCCAGGTATGAGGTAAATGTGTAATTCTATCCATTGTCAACCTTGAGTTGGTACATGTTCTTTTTAAAATATGATATTCTCTAAATAAAAAAACAATGTAACTATGATAAAAACAAAAATGAATATAAATATTTGGTTAGTTTTAATTAAAAGTATTATAAAACATTAACAAAATAAAATATAAAAATAATATTCCAGGGGAGTATGCCTATGCGGGAGCTCTACAACTCGTTTCTCTGAAACCCTACTACCAAGGATCAGGGATGTTTTCGGATCTCATTCAGACTGGTGCTGTGGTTTTCATCAGGTACTTGGTGTGGTCAGGCCAGGTGAAGATGACCAATCCGGCCTCTCCTCTGTCCCCTCCTTCAGAAATAGAGGCTTTTAAACATCTTGTTCCAAATGGACCAAAATACCAAAAGGCCAAGCCATCCGGATTCATCCAAAAACTCAATGAAATCCCGAGGGTTAAGCTCTCTGCCCCTCAAGCCAGAGCAAGAGCATTGCAACTGGCAGAAAGAGATCGGGTAGGTCAATTTATGGGGCTTTGGCCTTCCCCCAAATCTGTTAAACAGTGGGTAGATAAAAACTGGAAGTGCCTTGTCAAAGGTGAGATTTCTTCATCCTTTTGTGGAAAAGGATTTTTTACATTCTACTTTGAAAATAAAGCTGACAGGGATCTGATCTTTTGAAGTGGACCATATTTTATGTGTGCCCAAGGCTTGTACCTGGACCACTGGAGTCCTGATTTCAATCCGGATTGTGATGTTCTGTCTGCAGTCCGGGTCTAGGTTAAGCTCCCCTTCGTGCCTCTCCACTGTTGGATGATGCAACCTTTCGTAGCATTGGTAACACCCTTGGGAAATAAATATATTGACCGTGCTGAACCTCATGAGGGCTTGCTTTCTTGTGCCTGGATCTGCGTGGAAGTTGATTTGGATAAAGGCTTGCCTACAGCCATCAACCTCAACCTGGACAGTTGGTCTCATATTCAGGAAATGGACTACAATCAACTCCCATTCAAATGTAAGTTTTGCAATGAATATGGCCATTTTGCAAGAAACTGCACAAAACAACAAGAGGGAAAAACTAAGCAAGGGGAAGTAGGAGAGCAATGGCAACAAGCTAAACAAAGGAAAGGACCAAGATCCCAGAACACCACAAATATGCAACAAGATAAAACAAAAGCCAATGAAAAAGGCACTTCTTCGCCAAAGAAATCTGGTCCAAGCAATGGCGAAGGAACGAGCAAATCAAGCCAAGGAGGTGACAACACAAACAGATATGAAGCTCTCAATGTGGAAGAATAAGAAGGGGAAATCCCCACTATCCCCTCTTCACCCAAACAATTGTAGCACCAAAATGATGAAGACCAGTGCTCAAATGATACCACTATCTCTTCACATGAGGAACATGATCTGCCCCTGCACGCTCTATTTGAAACTGAAGAGGAATTTCTTTCACCTCGGACTGCAAAAGCTAGCTTAGTTCCAACAAGTTCAACAGAGGAGAAACCGGAGGATGAGAAAGGAAAAAATAAAGACCAGCAAAAAAGAAAGGCTGGCTAAAAAAATGAATATGGAAGTTCGCATAAAGAAGACAGAAAAGGAGAAGGAAATGGGATACCAGTATACCTTGGATCCTAAAACCATATTAGTTAGAAGTACAAGAAAAGGGAAGCATTCTGGCCCACCCCAAGGGACCCCCCAAACCTGAAGTAAATGATGAAAGTCCTTTCCTAGGATTGCAAGGGATTAGGATTGGAAAAAGTAATGTCAGAAGTTAAATCCCTTTTAAAAAAGGAAAAACCCCAAATCGCCCTACTCCAGGAGACAAAAGATAAAGGCTAGCTAAAAAAATGAATATGGAAGTTCGCATAGAGAAGACAGAAAATGAGAAGGAAATGGGATACCGGTATACCTTGGATCCTAAAACCATATTAGTTAGAAGTACCAGAAAAGGGAAGCATTCCGGGCCACCCCAAGGGGCCCCCAAAACCCGAAGTAAATGATGAAAGTCCTTTCCTAGAATTGCAAGGGACTAGGATTGGAAAAAATAATGTCAGAAGTGAAATCCCTTTTTAAAAACGAAAAACCCCAAATCGCCCTACTCCAGGAGACAAAAATGGAGGAATCGGAACTCCTCCAATGACATCACAAAATCTAGAACAAAAGAGCCATTGCAGCAGTGATCTCTCAGAGGGGACCTCGGGTGGCCTTTGCATGTTGTGGAATCTGGAGCATTTCAAACTTCTTCATCAATCCAACACCATCCACTAGTTGGATGTTCAACTTCTTCACCTCCCCTCCCATAAGGTATGTTCCATAATTACTATTTACATGTCATTTCAATTTAGGAAAAACCAAGAATGTTGGACATCTCTGCTATCCCTGGTTGATTTTCCTTTTCTTCCAAATTGTATTATGGGTGGGGATTTTAATACTACTCTACATCATTGGGAGAAAAATGGTTCTCTCCAGTCAGAGACCCCTTCCAAGAAAATATGGAAGATCTAATTCAGAACCTCAAGTTGATGGATATTAAGCCCTCACATAACAAATACACTTGGCATAATTGAAGATTTGGGTCTCGTCATATTACTGCTCGACTGGATCAATTCCTTATCTCAAACTCCTTCCTCAACTATCATCTCATTGCCTAATCAGACATCCTCCCATGGAGTGGGTCTAATCATAGACCAATTGGATCTGCTGAGCTCTTTAAATTACAGCCTTATCCCTTTTAGATTTTTCCCTATTTGGAATGAGCAACAAGGATTTAGCTAGTTAGTTTAAAACTCTTGGAAAAGATGAGTTGATGTCAGTGCCATTACATTACTATCTGGGAACAAAAAATAAAGAGATTAAAAGGGGATATAAAACAATGGACCAAACAAAAAAATCTTGAAGGAAAAGCGGATCTTCAAACTCTGGAGAAGAAACTAGAAGAAGTTCTAAACAAAATGGAAGAAAACCAAGTAACCATTCAAATTCTCCAAAAGAGAAAGAAGCATTTGCTGCATACCATACCCAGCTGAAAGAGGAAGAGAAAGTGTGGAGATAGAAAGCACGAAGCATCTAGCTTGAAGACAAAGATCGTAATTCTAAGTTTTTCCATAAACAAGCCAAAAGCCGAGAATGGAAAAACAAAATACAAGATAAAATGGTGCAAGGGGAAAAGTTTGAGGACTTCCAGCAGATTAAAAGGGAAGCAGCCCAACACTTCAGTTCTTTATTCAAATAATATGACATGCCCCCAAATGAAGCTGAAAGTCACACGCTACAACAAGTCCCTAAACTAATAATAGCATAATGGAACCAAATGCTTACATAGCTACCCACAAAAGAAGAAATAAAGCAGGGTTTTTTCTCTTTTAGCCCAGACAAGGCCCCAGGCCTGATAGTTTTTTCTGCGCACTTCTATCAATTTTATTGGGACTATTAAATCGGACCTTTGCAGAATGGTGGGATACTCATTAAAACAGAAATGAGTGGGTGGGAAGGAATGAACTCGTCATTTCTAGCCCTCATCCTGAATTATTCCAATCCCTCCTCATTTGCTCGCTTTTGTCTCATCTCTCTCTGCAACATTTCCTACAAAGTAATTCCCAAAATCCTTGCCAACCGGCCTTAAAAGAATCATTCCTCAAGTGATCTCTAAAAATCGAGGTTTTGTCCCTCATAGACAAATTCTAGACAATATAGTCCTGGTTCAGGAAGCAATAGACTCGACTCAAAAGTGCAACATCGAAGGTATGGTTGTAAAGCTTGATATGGCAAATGCCTTTAACAGGGTCAGGAACAAATATTTATTTGCAGTTATGATGTAACTAGGCTTTAATGAGAAATTTATACAATGGATAAGGCTATGCATTAGCAACCCTTGGATCGCTCCTTTCGTAAATGGTAGACCAATAGAATTTTTCAAATCTTCTAGAGGGCTTAGGCAAGGCTAACCCCTTTCTCCCTTCTTATATATTATTATGGCCAACACTCTCCGTCACAAGTTGAACCATGAGCAAAGGATAGCGCACCTTCTGGGAATTCGCTTTGCAGACGAAATTAAAAGTCAAAATCATTCACAATTTGCAGATGACACTCTGCTTCTTGAGGGAGCATCGGTTATAATCGCAAAAAGGTTCAAACAACTTTTGCATCTCCTCTTCTTGATAGCTTCTGGAGGATTAACTAATCAGGCTAAAGCTCAAATCTTCTCTTGGAATATTTGTCTCAAAGCAACGCTAGATAGCAGAAATTTTTGGCTTCCACTTAGTTGATAATTGGAAGGAATTAAAATATCTAGGGATCCCTATTTGCCTCAAATATCACTCAGCACAAACCTTGTCGAGAATCATAAACAAAGTTCAAAGGAAATTTGAACCCTAGGGAGCTCGTTGCCCCAACCTTATGGGTCACATAGTGCTCATCAGAGCAATTTTATCAACCTTCCCTCTCTACTGATTCTCGACCCTTTTGGCTCCTCAGTCTGTTCTGCAACAACTAGCAAAAGAAATTAGGAAATTTCTCTGGGAAGGAGCAAAAAACAAAACAAAAAAGTTTCATTTGGCAAATTGGACCACGGTCCGAGCACCCAAACTCCATGGTGGTTTAGGCATTTAGGACCTTGTCCTTGCAAATCAAGCGATGGGTGCAAAACTGGTTTGGTTCTTTATCTCTCAACTTGAGTGTTGGTGGTCGAAGGTGGTAAAATCCAAATACATGACATCAAATAATGTTTGGAGCCTTTGGCACCTTCAATGCTTCAAAATAGGATCAACCATCAGGAAGCTCATTTCCTCGGTGACTGCCTTAATTTTCACTCATCTTTACTGAACTCTTGGAAATGGTGCCCATATTAATATCTAGTCTAACTCTATTATCGGTAAACAGCCCCTGGAAGAAGTAAGAGAACTCTAGCCTATCAAAGAGGTTCTCACAATTCAAGGGAAAACTTCACTGGCTAATATCTCTCAATGGGATGCAAACAAACATTGATTGGGTTGGAATATGGACAGAATCCCAAACAAACTAATTCATTGTGTGAACACTCTCCAAGAACGTCTAATTGGTGGCACCCCTGGAATCAACAAGCGAAGGATTGGATGGGATGGCAAAAGTCAAAATACATTGTCAAAGGCAGTTATGAAGCTTTATTGTATGCAGGTAATCTTCCTCCCGAATCTTCCCTTTGGAAACTTAATGCTTTATGTTGGAATCTTGCCCACAAGAAACCTCTCACTATTGACAACCTCCTCAAGCACAGAATCCAAGGTCCCTCCAGATGTCCCTTGTGCAAACATCATGAAGAAACTCTCAATCATCTCTTCTTATTTTGCTCTTTCACTAGAAGTGCTTGGATGGAAACTCTGTCTTCTTTTTATAACCGAATTAGCTGGCCCTCCAATATCCCTACCCTATTCCCTTCTTGGCCAAAATCCTAAAATGGTTCTTTCAACAGAAAACCTCAGTTCAAGTGGTTTTGGGAATCCTTTCTCAAATTTATGTGCTAGCAAATTTGGTTGGCAAGGAACAATGCTACCTTTAAAAATCAGATACCTAGACCCCAATTGATCGCCATGAAAACAATCCTTCTATGTGCAAAATATGGAAATATTTCCACAAAGAGAACTAACCAGATCCTAAACCACAGGGAGCAAGTTTGGTTGCAAAAGCTAGAATGAACAAATAGCAAAAGGGTGGCCGCAATAAGTAAAACCAATCATACCGACCGCAGTTGGCTTCTCACTACGTTGCTAGGAAATGTGGGTTGCAATTTACGTATTGATGTGAATCATGAGAATTGATATTAGAATCATAAGTGATAAGAATAGATATTAGAGTCATACTACATTCAAAATTTTCCCTAAGGCATTTCCAAACATGAAATGGAAATTTCTCAAAATTCCAAAAAAAAAGTGAAATTGAACAATGAACAAGATTAGGCTTCCTTAAGCCATGTCATTAGTATCCATGTCATCAACATCACTAAGCTCTTCAGTCAACAAGCTCTCTAGGGAGGGATCACTCCCATCTAGAGCCTCCTACTCATCCATAGTAACTAGAGGTAGCTCAATAAGACCATCTGGCTATATCTCCTCATCCACACAGGTCACATCATCTGCGTATTGGTCCCATCTCTTGAAAGGACCCTCCACGTACCCTGGGCATTTACGTGATATGATACAGAGTACAATGAATGTAGACTAAGTTATCAACCTTCTTTGATACCAACTTGTTTCTCTTCAATGAATGGATAAAAGCATATAGGAACTAGCTACCTGCCCAAGTAATCGTATGGAAAACCATTAATAGAAAATTGTTAGGAGAAGAGTCAAGACAATGTTATGTAAATTAAATTAATTAAATAATACAAAAATAAGATGAGAAACTAGCTATCTATCCAAGTAATCGTATCGCAAATTGTTGCAACTCAAGAGAATCAACACCATGAAGCCACCGCCAATCAATCGGATCCTTCTTCTTGCGCCTATTATTCAAAGAATCATGTGAAATAAAGACACCTTGACCACGTGAAAACTAGGCAAATTGAGTTTGTATCTCAAAGGCCTCTTTTGTAAAACCATAGATTTTTTTAATAGAAACCTTAAACCCTTTCACCACCTCTCTATCTTAGGAAGGAGGTCTCCTTCCTGTTGTGGGATCATACCATTTTGGATTAACTGCATAGGCTGCAATGTGAAGTGGGGTGTTTAGTATATATGATTTCAATTGTGGCCATAAAGTAGGATCTTTCCTATTTGGGATGGATTGGATCCTCTCGCACATAGAGTCCATGTTCTAATAAATCTCACCTAAGTATGGACCATTTGTATCTGCATAGCGAAGCATATCACAGATTGACTCTATAAACTCCATAATAAATTTGATATCAGCCCAAAACTAATCATCCAAAATCAACCTCTTCACCTCTACAGTTGCGTCTAAGGTAAATAGCCTCCACTAATCCCACATGTCACTAATAACTATGGCAGCTAAAGCCTCCTTCATCTCCACAAGTTGTCTAAGCAAAATGTAGTAAGTTGCAAATCTAGTATCTATTTGCTAAGAACCTCCATTTTGGTATGCTTGTGGTAAATGGCTTGTGGTAAATGGCTTGTGAATGTTGGTGGTTGCATATAAACATCTAAATTTTGCAGCCATTATCAATTAACATCCAAATCCATTCAATTTTGCGATGTCTTTCAATGCATTATTCAAATAATGCACTGCACATGGCGTCCAAAAAATATGCCTACAGTATATCAAGAAATCAAAAAATAAATAAATTAGAATCTTTCAATATGACATCTACAATGATTTATGATTCAATGAATATTGAATAATAAAAAGATTTAAAAATCAAATTTGTAATTAAAAAAATTAGATTTTCCATTTAACCTGTACTCCTTTTGGACCATCATTCCTACTGCTTTGCAAAATGGAGTTGCACTAGTAATAACTTGAACAATATTCGATGGCCCCACCTCAACAATGGCTTCACATAATTGGTCTTTCAAGAACAAAGTGTTATTTTCTTGACCAGAACAATCAATGGCCTTTAGAAAATATGGATCGGAAATGGAAGAGACAATGTTGTTAATCAACGGACGATTTCAACAATCAATCCAATTGTCCATAACAATGGAGCATCCATCTACACTCCAACATGCTTTCAATGTCGACATCGTCTTCTCAAGACGTGCTTTCTCCTCTTCCACCAACACAGTTCAGAGCTTCTCATAACTAGGTGCCTTATACCCTGAAGGGCCATCATTAATAGCATAGACCATTTGATCAAAATAGGGTGAGTGGGTTGCATTGAAAGGAATGCCACATGCAAAAAAAATCTTGCTATTGCAATATCAACACCCTCTCTACTTGTCACATCAAACATGTTATAAAGGCCACCAAATTTAGGCTTCTTACATGCATGACTGGTAGTGCTTTTTGATGCTATGGATGGCACATGCTCATCACCAATTTGAACTTCTTCATCATCGGATTGTAATTCTTCCTCATTGGAGTCATCATTTTCATCAACATTATGACATGGCTTGGATATTGCCTTGTCTACTTTACCATCAGCCCTTTGTTGCTCTCTTTGTGCTCTCTTTGTGCACTAGGGAGTCTAGTGGGATCATCTGGGTCTCCAATGCAAGCATCACCCTACCTTGGTATCTTCATAAAGTGAGTTTTAACTCTCGTATAGCTCACTTTCCATTCAAGTTGATAGAAATTGTCTTTTATTGTTGTTATCCCCCAACACCCTTTGGAGGTTTTTTCCTTTCCACATATTTCCAAAGTGGATATTATTGATTTGATGAAAACATTCTTGATTTTGGAAACTAACCAAAATGCCAAATCTGACAATAAGAACATTAAAAAATTAAAAATCTGAAAATCAAGCAAATTGTGGCTCATATATATACATATGCATAAATTTTTAATGCGTCAAGCAACCCTTAAAACTATGCATTGATGTTTATTAAATACGGCAAGTTTCCCCTCTAAATGGCAATGCGTCTTTTATTTATTGCTAAAATAACTACTAATATAATGCATATTGGTCTTGTCGATTTAGAGATAAGGAATGAAGCGAATCCCCTTATTCTATAGGCATTCTTTTGGCATGAAAATATGACAAAGTTAAAGCCCGCGTTACTTGCTACACCCTGCCTCCAATCTCCTACTGCATCTCAAACTCCAATGATTTGCATTTGCCACCAACACCACAAACTCTTGTGCCTTCGTCGAACACACCAAGGACCAAACCTCGTGCCGCCATTGAACTCTCGGACCTATGCAAATGAAAAATGCAAAAAAATGAAATTTCGAGTGTGGTTATAACTTATAAGCATAACATGTTTTTTTGTTTAATAAAAAAACTTTCTTTTCTTGTCCGCACGAGAGACAAACCCTGTCATGTACCCATTATCAGGGTTTGGCGCACCCATTTCAACAAACAAACACATCCCGCAGTCATAGCACACTGAATTCTTATAACGAACCCAATTCGTACAGGTTCGTTTGGGATGTACCTACTCCAGCACCCAGTTCGTGGGGCCAAGATCCTGGCACGGGTTCGCGAACCCCACCCCCAGGTTCGCAAACCCGTGCTTCATAGGCTTCTCAGACTATCTAACCAAGAATTTGTAAATCGGAAAAAGAAAAGAGCATGTTGGATCCTTCGTTTTGATGGTGCCTAAAAGAAAAACCTAGGGGTGGCAAGAAGGGGAGGCGTTTTGTATAGCCCTGATGGCAATTTCAACACAAGGTATGCTTGGGGTTTTGGGTCCATGACAAACAACCAAGCTAAATTGTATGGCCTCCTACAAGGCCTCTTTGCCGTAAAAGACAGGCGAATATTCAACATAGTCATAATGGGAGATTCTCTCCTTGCCATCAACCATCTCTATAATGGCGCCCTACATAAGGAAAGCTGCCTAGAAATCCTAATGAGAAGAATCACAACATTGTTTGAAGAAATCCCATAAAAAAATGCCATACTTCCATATCCTCTAGAAGCAAAACAATGAAGCAGACAATTGTGCTAACCAAGCTTGCCATCTCCAAGTCAGGGAATTAGAATTAAATGGAATATATAGCTAGTGCAATCTTCCATAGCTTAATCCATCATTTCATTGCTCTCAAAATGAACTTACTCAAGTCTAATTAGACAATCTGTGAAATAAAATGTAATCCTCAAATTTCATGTGCAACCATCAATCATCAAGACACACAAGTGGCTAGGAGTATGATGGTTCTTGGCATATAATGGCGTCACTCTCCTACCAAATTGCGCGCATACAACGTTGCAAACATCATTTTTGTACCGAGTACCATTCTCCTTTGCTCTCATGTTGTACTCTTACAATAGGTGAATGATCTCTAAGCAGTTTATTTCAAATCTTCCTACAAGTGCAGCTCATATGCAGTGGAACGAAATCATGACCTCCCCCTCTCACAATCAATCTAGATTCATGGTAGGGTGGTGTACCAATCAATTATTGTGGATTATAAATTGAGTTCAAGGGGCTTACCGAAGATTTGTAAATTCAAACCTCACTCTAGTGACGATTAGATGGTGTATATTTCGGCTCGAAGCATGTTCTTCCTGTGAATTTCTCCTAGATTGGGGATTTACAATACTCCTAGACAGTGTTGCATCTTTGGGTTTGGCTCCCTTCTTATTTGGTTCCCTCAAGTGGAAGTGGTAGGAAGGGCCCTCGTGAGGTGTTGTCTTGGCTATTCTATTGATGTGTCTAGCAGTCAAAAATCTCCCTATGACAGTGAATTCCCCAACATACCTCAACATCATGCAAATTGTTCCAAGGTGGTAAGTTACAATCCTAGTTCCCAAACATGGAATTTCATAAATAATTGTTTTTTCTTTCCATACAAATTGCATAATTCAGCACTTGGTGAACCCACAAGAAGCAGTATGTGGCAAAAAAATCTCAAGATCAGGCTACTAGCAGCCATGCCACTGAGAATATAAACTGTGTCAGCCTAGACATAATACCTCAACAAAAATAGAAAATAGATGACATGAATGTACAACTTATGGTCCTTAATCTGAAGATGCAAGATTACATATTATCCACAACTAAAATCCAAGAAGAGAATCTCTCTCTCTAGGAAAATATCGCCAAGTAGGATGATGAATTAGACACCCTTCGAAGTCAACTAAGGACTCCTCAAGATCAGACTAATCACCTAATTGTGTGTATATCGGAGATGGATGAGGTAGCTCGTACCAATGAAGAACAGAGGTTGGACCTTAATAAGTCAGTCATGGGATAGTTTTGCCAATGTCTATGTCTTATGTTACCTTGTAAATATCATCTTCTGTAAGGTCAATTTTGTCATGTCTATAGCTATCAAAACCATAGTTATCAAAGCCTGACCGGTCATTGAACCAGTAGACCCCCATACCGGGTCTGATCAATAAAAAAATCAGACCAAAAAACTGATCAACCAAAAACACATAAAATATTCAAATTTTAAAGAAAAACATATATATTCATGTGCATGCATATGAATTCAAACCATTTATACACAAATAAGAAAAATTTATCATTTATATAGCATGTAAGGGTGCACATAACCAAAATAGCACAGTGCAATCCATCTCTAAACCGAAAATACATTAGCAAACAAGCTCCACGTGGTCTCTAGCATCCAAAAAAAATTATGCTACAACAAATACCTACATAACATCAAAATCATTGCCTATATTGGGATCTTCGTCATTAATATCACCCTCTAAGCATTAAAATAAGATAGAAAAAACATAGCATATCAAGAAAATATTTTGTTTGGGTGATGGGTACTTTTTTTAGTAGGCTCATGATAGAGGAGTTCGACAACCAATGCCACTAACATCAAGATACATAGAGGGCTTGGAGCTCTTGATTAAATACTAGTTCCATACCCTCGTACATGAAAAAAATCCAATGTAGTGTTGCTATCCCCACAATTCTGAAATCCTAGAAAACTATTAAGTCTACTGGATTTTGAGGGATATCTAAAATTCTACTTTCTCCATATGAAATCCAATGAGGTCAGAACCACTCTCAAACATCTTGAGTCATTTCATGGCAATGTTAAAAATCTAAGTAAAAGGATAAAAATGAAAGATAAAGGAGAATGTCACTTTTATTTTAAGAATTTAACATGACCATGAATTGCATAGCATTAATAGGGGCAATATTGTCAAATAGTAGGCTTCCACTGTCATAAATCAATGCTTTTTTGAAGAAAAAAATTGCAATCAAAGGGTTCTTGGCAGCAATGTACAAAACCGTCTAGTTCAATGAAAAAAGGTCGGTTCAACACTGAACTGGCCAAAAACGGTTCAAGTCGCCATTCCAAACCAATTTTGGCCTCAAACTAGTCGGACCAGTCAGTTCAGACTGGTTCGATCCAGTCCTTATAACACTAATCAAAACAATGGACACGTTGATATAGTTTGGAGTCTCTTTAGTAATCTATCAATAGTATTTAGATCTTTTGAATTACCAGCAAGGGAAAGATACTGTAAACTTCTTGAGTTTAGCCTGGTTCGGTCTAGTCCTGATAACACTAATCAAAACAACAAACATGTTGATATAGTTTGGGGTCTCTTTAGTAATCTATCAATAGTATTTAGATCTTTTGAATTACCAGCAAGAGAAAGAGACTGTAAAATTCCCGAGTAATAGTTGTGTCTAGGCACAAATTTTAATCAAATATTAATCATTTCAATAAATAATAATAATAATAATAATATTGTATAAGGAGCAACTGCTCAAAAGAAAAAAAAATGGATGTCAATGAGATCATTGGAAGAAGTGCCAACAAGGCCTTCGCTAGAGATGTCGAGGATAGCACCGTGCATCCACCCTACAAGATCATCAAGTGGAAGTTGATGATCGGCGGGGACGCAAGCCCCTGGTTGGAAAATTTGAACAATCACATAGGAAGACAATACTGGGAACTTGATCCAGATGCGAGCACGCCTGAGGAACGCCTCGATGTAGAAAATGCTCGTGTCGAGTTTTATAGAAATAGATTTCTCTCCTGCCACAGTCGTGATCTTCTCCTCAAGTTCCAGCACCCAGCGGAAGAAAGGCTCAAAGCACTGCAAATCCATTTATGGGAGGAGAGATGGGCGGCAAACAATGGTTTTTCTTCCATTGGGACAACCTACAAATCTTCACAATGGACACGAAGTGGTCAAGAGTTGCAGGCAAAGCAAAAGGACATCTCTAGAAGCAAAGGGCAAAGTTTGATAAGACCGAGACTAGCACGGTCCCATACAACCCGAAGTTTTGGACCCAATCATCAAAAGCGGAGAAAATCAACAGGAGTTTCAATAGGGGACCAAATCCAAAGGCGGCAGCAGAGGGGCAAAACCCAAATCCGAAGGATTTGTATCAGGTTTTTATCAAAACTATTTTTGGGAAATCGATAATGTTATGGGTCTGGAGTATGGATCAAGTGACAGATCTGAAGCAAAATGCCCAAAATGTCACACGTATTTTTGCTTCATTACAAAGTCTGATTTTTTCCTGGAAAGTGTTGCATGAAGAGATCTCTTTGAAAGACTATGTTATTCAAAGGAGCTCTACCATCATCCAGAATCTACGGCTACAAGGAGGTGCCCCAAGAGCAAGCACATCAACCAGATCAGCACCGATAGACAAGGGTCAAGTTTCTTTCAAAGATGTATTAAGAGGGGAAAGATGGCACTCAAGACAAACAAATCCCAAATCTGACAATTCTAGGTCCATACATAGTAGAAAAGATGGAAAAAGCTCTAGATCTTTCCATAGAATTACCAGAAGTAAGTGGTCTTTTCAATACTTTACAAGCAAAAGCTATCATTTTTCGATTTAATGGTTTCTGGCCCAAATCTGAAGATCTAAGGGAGTGGATCTACCTCAACTGGAACAAAGACTGTGACATTTATCTACGTACAAAAGGTTTTTTTTAGTTCAGTTTGATACCCAAAAAGATTACAATCATGTCATAAATGACAAACCATGGTTCTGGGGAAGGGCGGGTCTCTTCGTAACCCCATGGTTCCCTAGTTTTGATGCAAACCCAATGGTGGTTTCAAAAATGTCAATTTGGGTAAGGCTACATAATCTCCCACTGCCTTTTTGGCACCATTTAGTCCTAGAAGACATCAGAAACTCTCTAGGAAAGACTCCTAAAGCTAGATCAAGAAATAATGGACAATGGGATCTTCACTTTTGCCCGAATTTGTGTGGAGATGGACTTAAGCAAAGGCCTTCTGGAATGTATTCATCTTATACAAAAAGAAGATTTTAAGTGGACACGATGGTTAAATTTTGAAAACACTGCATTTAGATGTCAGGTTTGCCACCAAACAGAGCACTTGCAAAACACATGCAAACAAGCAAAGAAGAAAACAAAGAAGAGACCACAAAAACCAAAAGGATGGCAATTCCAAGAACCCCCATCGTCGGATGATGAGGATAAATGAATGAAAACTAGCAACAACCAGAGACAGAAAAGCAACAACGCTCCCAAGAGGAGGGAGAAGAAAAGGTGGAAGAACAAAACAAACAAGAAAAGAATCCAAATAACTCAACAATTGTTTCGAACATTGAAAACCTGTCAGAGGAAAAAAACAACAATCAAGCCAAAGGTGGAGTTAAGCGATCTCACGTATCTAAAAGTTCTGACTCAGATAAAGAAGTTCCAAACATCTCCAGAAATAATGAACTGGCAATTGTGTCTACTACTCCGTCACTTGGGGTCTAGCAAAAGGTCCAAAAGGAGAAAGGAAAAAAAAAAAAAAGTCCAGTTTATCTCGCAATCTGTAATTTTATTTTTTATGTATATATTTTGGTAGTGTACTATGTGTGTGTCTTGTACACACATAGGTCCCTCGGGACAATTCCTTAATGCTTTATGTATCTACACAATGTAACTTTTCATTTTTATTAATAGAAAGTCGCTGATTTTTTCTTTGGAAAAAAATAATGTTGTTTAAATAGAAAACCAATGTAACTATAGTAAAAAACAAAAATGAATATACATATTTGATTAGTTTTAATTAAAAGTTTTATAGAACATAAACAATTCCACTCCCACTATGCTTGACTTCATTGTTGATATTCCAACCCACTCTAAAGGAGATGTGGTAAAAGTAATATCAAGGAGATGTGGTAAAAATATTTTAATCTCACTCTTCGCCATAAATAAAAGATTTTGATGTCCATGTGAAGTAACATAATTATGTCAATAGGCATGTCTAGTTTGAAATAGATGGAATAGGGCTTCTAGAATTTTATTTTTATCATCAATAATTATTATGTGGATGGTAGGGATTTAATCATAGAGTATTCTAGAATATTTTTAGTAATATACACAAATCAAACGCTGAGATTTATTTCCAAAGTAGTTATGTTTTTTTTTTGTTCTTTTAACTAAATTCATAAATTAAAAAAAAAAAATGTCTTATGAACAAGTGTCATATGAAATGAGTTATACTTTTTTAGGCAAGTGGTATTGATAAACCATGGTATTATAACAAAGCCTATTTACAAATCAAGAATCTCTATGATAAAGTGGGAGTTTATCTCTAAGGTTAAGAATCTTGTTATATGTTTTTCTAAATGTATATATGTTTAACTTATATATTGATTTTTTATTATTAATAATAACCAACCTAGATCCATCTTAGCTTAGGATCTACCAAGGGCCCTAAGGGATCAAATCTCTTTCACTCAAAAAGGGGTTTGCATCTTGAGTGATTTGATCCCTCTCAGTACTTGGCAGAT